>JADLZK010011985.1:0-121181 GCA_015847255.1 Hyparrhenia diplandra | reverse complement strand
AGGGCTGCAAAAATCATGTTACCATGGGGCCATGGCCAGCTAGCATGATTACAGTACTGTTTGTGAGTATATGGATTGTGGTCTCTATAATTGAATCTGTAGAATTGGGGATTGAGGTTAAATTGCTGAACCGTGCATTCACGTACACCCTACATATAATGAGAACCTAGAATTACTATGGTTCCCTTGTGGAACAATATGTATGATTAGGAAAATGACCATTTCAAATTGAAACACTGTAATTTCATCGGGCCATGTTACTCTTGCCTAATTTTAGTTTGCTATAATATCTTGTGAGTTGAATATATAATCCTTATTGCGTGTTTTATGCCATGTTTAGTGGTAGTGCTCTCAAATATTTTCAACAGAAATCCACTGGATATCTTTGCTAATAAAATGTGTCAGTTGTGTTTATTGCTGATATTTTTTAGTTCACTTAAAATGACAACAAAAAGCATGATCGAAAGGGTAGGAGACTGACAGGGGGAGTAACAATGCTGAATTGAAAGTTTGAGAAACATCCACACACCATATATGAGCAATGGATTTTGAATATTCGTGTTATGCATATCAATTAAAGAACCATTGCTGCACTCTTAGCAATAATGTCGGAACAACAAAGGACTTAAGATAAATTATTCACATTTTCATTTATTGTTGGAGCATGTAATATCCTAATACCCAGGTATGTTTGCAGAGCACAATCCTTAGAAAGTTATTTCCTTTGTTGAGAATTTGTGGAGCAAAATTGGCCTAGAGGCAGCTTTTATTCTGTCAGTTGGCTAAAAGGGCATCAAGGGCTCTGGTTAATGTAGTTTACAATTTACATAGCATAAAACTGGATGTTGATGTGATAGTATTATTTCTCTGACGTATACATGCTGTACAAAGAGGTTACATTGGTCATAAATAGTAATGGCTCAGTTGCTTATACAAGTAAAGGCTCAGAAGTCAACAATCAAGAGTTCATTTTTGGGCAGCTCACTAAGCAAACACTCGGGGTTCAACAAGAGAGAAAAAGATACTGTGTCTATACAGAAGATCTGAAAATGTCATTCAGAAGTCAGAACAATCAAGTGAAGGTGAAACAGTCTGAAAGGTGAAGCACATAAATGGACCCAAAGTTTAAGCATGTGAGTGGACTATTGACTTACTCAGTACAGCTTGGTTTCCTTGCGTGCATCTTTTCTGATGTTCTTGTTCTCGTTGAAGTTTCAACAAGAGGCATAGATACGCAGAGATTCAGATACATCAATCCTATTTTTTGTTCTCTTGTCTATTCACAGCATTATCTTCAAGATAGACCACAAATGGAGATTTTGTTTTATGCTGCTCTAGGTGTGCTAACTGCAAGATCTATAAACTTCAGCATTGAAAAGTGCTTCAAACACTGACAGCCCGCAAAGGGCTCTCTGGGTGCAGATCATCGTCGATGAGGCCATGGGACGGTACATCACAAACCAAAACATGCCCCGGTAGGTGGACATGCTGGGAGCTTGCTATGCTCTCAACACTTTCAGCACCAAGCTCATCACAACATAACCAATGATAAGGTTGTTAGTTGTTGTTGCTCTCTGTCTGTAGGAAACTCTGCAATGGATCTCTGTTTTCTCCTGTAGAAGTGCACAAAACTTGGTACAATTACGAGAGGCACTTGGCACATTGAGCTCCGTATTACTGATGGATGAGTTGGTCATGTCCTTGATGAGCTGCCCTCTCCTGTATCACCAGCCTTACAGCATGCATATTCTGCTAGGTAACTGCATGTTTGGCCGCCAAATGGAAGGGAGAACGCATCATCAACTTCCTGTTGCACGCACAACAACATGGCTGTGAAGAATTGGAAGTCCTCCCAGTTTTTCCGTCCTGGCAAAATTGGAAAGAGCACCCTTGTCACTTAAATGCCATCACAATGTATAAACAATGTTGGGGTTTTTATTTGGAATTATTGAATCATGGTTACGCTGAACATGAACCCATTTCCTTACTGGAAAATGATGAGATTCTTTGGTCAAGACTCAAAGTAGCAAAAGCTGCATATGTAAGGGTTTTTTTTTTGGCAATGAAGCACATGTAAGGGGGCGTGTTAGACACCCGACCAGACAGGCCCACGTAACGGCCCAAGGCCTGCCAGGTCGGCCTTCTTCTTCCTTCGCCCTTTGTCTTCCCGACGGCCCGCCCTGCCGCCTCCGCCCCGCCGCCGGCGCCCTAGGGCTCGCCGGAGCTCCGGCAAGCTAGGATGTCGATGTAGTAGTCCTTCGCTACTACATTAAAGAACAACCGTGGCGATTTTCTTTCGTGGAGGTTTTCGTAACGTCACCGAGCAAATATTAACTATGTTAGTTTTTTATAAAAAGAAAATCGTTGGTTAGCGGGCCCATATTCGGACCGCCACTAGGGTTTGGGGGCGCCACCATGATTTCCCCCACCCGATCTGCCGCCGCCCTCGATGGATGCAACCCGCTAGAGGACACCGCCGGCCGGATCCTGGGAGGAAGGAGCCACGCTACCATTGTGCCCTTGCGGCCGCCGCCGCACACCAAGCTAGAGAGGGGAGACACCGCCGCCACATACTCGCGCTTGAGAGTCGTCATTGCGTAGACTTTGCTAGAGGTCACGCTCGTCGCTGGCTGGACGTGTGTCGCCCTCCACCGCACCATGCCTCCATGCCCGGCCTTCGAGCTCGCCATCGGCGGTAAGAGAAGAGGGAGAGAGGCAGTCGTCACATATCCATGGGGGTTGGGGAGGCCCCGCACGCGGCTGGGACATGGGAGGGCAGAAGTGGAGCTACTCAGGGGGAGTTACGCGGAGAGAGTCAGACGCAGAGAGGAGGTAGGGCCTGCGGTGGCTGAAGTGAGGGAGGGGACGTGGAGTGGGAGGTGTAACCCCAAGTCACCACATATATATACTCTCAGGTCTAGCTACTATTAACCGGGCGACCATTTTATAAAAACCGCCACAGTTCATCGATTTCTTTGTGGCGGTTTTTATAACTACCACGATTAATGACAAAAAAACCGTCATTGTTAATGGTTATTTTATAAAAATCGTCATAGTTAATCGATTAGCCGTGACAGTTTTGTTCCCTCAGTGTTGAGTTTTTTTTTTCAAAAACTGCTACGGTTAATAAAAAATCAAGTGCTTTCTAAAATAAATAATTTAGTAGTGTGAGCACATGTGGTGACGTGAGGAGCCGCTCGATCTGCGTCATCTAGATGATCTTTTCATCCAGCATCATCCTCCCGAGCCATCGGCCGGCGCGATGACCCCTGAGGACGGCTCCATGGCGATGGGAGGGCGACCATCCTGGCTTATTTCAGCTTATGTTGCTTGGCTTATTTCAGCTTATTCTTCCTCACAGATTACTATTAAATCAGCGAAATCAGCCGTCGGCTGAAATCAGCCGAACAGGCTCATGGAGCGACGTTGGGCTCGGGTAGATCAATGGGCGGCTCAAAAATACGCAATGAGTAAAGGGCAATACAATTAATATGGGAAAATACATGTATTTACGATGAGGAATATGATTATGGTATGTACTCCTTTTGTCCCTTTTTAGTTGTCGTTTTGTGTGTGCGTACCACATGTTTGACTTGATTTATAGAAAATACGTGTAACATTAGTATTTTTAAATAAATTTGTTAAAAAACTAGATTAAATGATTTTTCTAATGATATTAATTATATACAATAATTGTTAAGTTTTTACCTATAACTTTTGTAATGAGAGGATGTAACTTGCTTTAATATTAATGGAATTTTTTGTTATAAAAAAAAATTAAGTTATTTTTGTACGGAAGCGCAAACAAGTATTCGGGGGACGGAAGGAGTATGTTAGTTGTTTTTAATATAGAATGTTTGTGTTTGTTTTTCACTAAACGCAAAAAACGGGGAACTGAGCATAGCTCGGTTGGTGAAACTCTCCGGTTGGGAGGCCACCGGTCATGGGTTCGAGTCCTCTCCGGACGCATGATTTTCCACAAAAAAATCCCTCGCCGGTCCCCCGTGTGCTAAGCATGGTGTGAAGCCCTGCCACTTCTCACGGGTGCTGTGGGGCTCCCATGTCGAAGCGGGGGCTGGGGTTCGGGGTTTTCAGAATCTGGTGGGAAGATCTTCTTCTTAATGATATACGGGTGGGGACATCGTCCCCGCTCAGTCCTGGTTTTCTAAACGCAAAAACCGATTCGTATGCACCAGCCCACGAAAATGGTACTCTGTGACTTGCGGAGCCCACTCAGTCTCGCTGGCCCACGGATCCCACTCTCCCCCTCGCTTGCGGCTGCGGCTTGCCCCCGCCCAAATCACCGACCAAACCCTAGCGCCGGGCGCAATCAGACATGCCGCCGCCGCCGCGGGCCTGCCGGAGGAGCTCATCGAGGAGATCCTGCGCCGCTTCCCGCCGCACGAGCCCGCGGGCCTCGTCCGCGCCGCGCTCGTCTGCAAGCGCTGGTGCCGCCTTGTGTCGGGCCCGGGCTTCAGGCGCAGGTTCCGCGACTTCCATCGCACGCCTCCGATGCTGGGGTTCCTCCTCAACGTCCAGCAAGGTGAATACAACTGGCAACTGTCCCGCTTCGTGCCCACAGCCGCCTCCTGCCTGCCGCACGCCGAGATCCGCAGCTGGCGCGTGCTCGACGCCCGGCACGGCCGCGTCCTCCTCGAGCGGCAGCCCGCGGGGCGTGACAGCGTCGACCTCATGGTCTGGGATGTCTTCACCAAGGAGCAGTGGGAGGTGCCCAGCCCGCCGCCGTGGCCGTCGCGGGGGCTGCGTTGCATGGCAGCGGCGGTTGTCTGCTCTGTCACCACCGGGGATTGCAACCACCTTGACTGCCACCGTGGACCCTTCCTCGTGGTTATGGTTGTCATCGATCAGCCTCAAGCTATGGACAGCTACTTGTTCACCTACTCATCTGAATCTGCTACGATGAGCAAACGAGTCTCCGTTGGCTACATCAGCTCCGCTGCTCGGATGCCCAGCGTGTGTGTTGGGAATGCACTCTGTTTTGGGTTTGGATACTCAGACAAAATCCTCAAGTATGATCTGCATTCGGGACAAATCTCTAGGATAGAACTCCCAACTGGATGTGTGGGGTCATGGGCCGAAAGTGTTCACAACCACAGAGGGTGGTGAACTGGGAATTGCCACCATACGTGATTGTTACAAGCTCTACATTTGGTCCAGGGAGGATACTAGTTGGATAAAAACCAGAGTCATTAAGCTGCACAGGTTGCTCCCTGTTGATGCCTTCTTTGGGTCAGCTGAACCCCATGTGGTTGGCTTTGCGGATTGCATTGGTGTCCTTTTCTTGTGGGCAGACAATGTCCTCTACACAGTTCATGTCAAGACCTGCGAGGTGAAGAAGTTGTACAACGGCCATAATATCTACAATGTTGTTCCATACATGAGCTTTTACACCCCAGGTATACCTTCTCTTAGTTCTTGGTTTTTCAATATTCAGAACGAGCAGTATATGAAATGCTAACATCAAATTTGGATTTTATGCCCAAGAATAACTATTTTTGCAAAAGTGGAATATCACAATATGTTATCAAACTGGTTTCATCCTACCTAGAAGTTTGTTCATCTATTAAGCTTGTTTTTGTTCAAAATATGCGTAGAAGTTTGTTAGTCTATTAAGCTTGTTTTGTTTTTGATGGTACGGCCCTGACAACTTAGAAAGAGTGATTACTTAGACATTGTGTCTATCTTTGGTACTATTCACCCATTAAGCTCGGCCTGTCATTTTGATTTCACAAAATCCAATTGGTTGATGATATCAGTGTTAAATCTATTATGCTTGTTTTGTTCTAATGGTACTGTCCTACCAACTTAAGCCTCAACCAGAAGGTTTGCAGCAGGAGAGATGATAAAAAAAAGCCATTATATATGTACTTCGACATCGTGTCTATCTTTGATCTTGTTCATTCATTAGCTCTGATCTGTCAACGTCACTTAATAGCACCCGGATGGTTGATGATATCGATGTCAAGGGACCTATTTATCTTCAACTTGAGTCCATTGTCTTCTATTGAGTTGGTGCAATTGTTGCTGTTAACTTCTCTTTAGTTTGTGAGAAGTAATTCTTCATCAAGGGGAAAGATGTTTCCCAAATCACCTAATGCTGTTCTTGAAAATTACACATTTCTGCAGCTTTGGGAGCAGCTTTTACAGGTGAGGGAGCAAGTTCTGGTGGCTCAAGTGCATGAACAACTATGATGAGGTTTGTGGATTTGGTAAGTTTAGATGCTCATGTCATCTGAGAGTTTGAGCAAGGGGAAACTGGGTGGTAGATGGTAAATGGCATGGGATCTATACAGCACCTTTTTCATCCATTAGATTGTTGTTGGCCTTAATAGGCTAGCCTTTATTGGTCACAAGAAAAAAATGCTAGCCTTTATGGTTTGTGTTTCCATTAAACCTTTTGCTTGAACTATGTCAACAAAAGTCCAAAGTCATGCCAGGCTTGTATGCTGTTTACCCCTGCAGTGTCCTACTTGGTCTATGAGTATATGTGCTCGGTGCTCCAAGATCCCTGCTTGTGATGGTCTGTGACTATATGTGCCAAACCTAAAACATGCATATTATTCAATCCTTTTCTTAAAATTTGTAAGCCCAATCAAATGAGCATTATGAAATCAATACACTGCAGTTTCATATGCTCCATAGACCATGATGCACCTACATGTAGTTGATTGGATAGCTAGATTGCCAGAACACTGTAAGTTTATTGTTGTGATATTTAATTTTGTGGCCAACCCGTTTAACATCTCAAGTCAGACAATTTATATATGCATGAATCCTGAAATTACAACACAGTAAGTGTGTTTATTTGAAGAATAACAAGGCACATTAGTTTTCCTCTTTTTTTATGTTATCACATCTGTTTTCACTGCATGTATTATGTATACCAATTTTCATCTTTGTTTTACATTTGGAACTTTGTCGTTTATTTTGCTAGGCTTGATGAATCATATGAATATTCAGGCTCCCCTTCCTGTATTCGTACACCATTCCACTTTGTTTGTTTCACTTTGCTGGAAAATTCATCAGTTATCAGTATATCTCTGTACTTTGAGTTCCAGTTTGGATGGAACAAGATTGCAGAAGGTAGTGAGTGTGGATCATGGTTTGCCTTGTTGAATGCTTGAACAATGTTGGGGCTTTCTGATTTGACTTACTGAAGTTATCCTGTGTTTCTTAGCTGGGGCCCCTTCTGGGAATGTGTGAATTGCGATGCTGAATTGAAATTTTGCTCATGATTTAGATTTCATGAGTTTTTAGTGTTGTGCACCTTGATTTATTAGTGTAGCTAGTAAATCCCATCTAAGTGAGATTTGTATCCCCTTCACTGGTTTAGTTGCAGACTTGCAGTGACAGGTTAAAGTGAGTTGAGAGTTTCATTTTGAGCTGAACAGTAGGTTAGTGGCCGACTGCATAGATTAGAACATCATAATTTGTATTACAGTTCTTCTCTTTGTAGTTTTAGCAATCAGCAGTGTGTAAATGGTATGTTCCTGTCGGATTATTGACATGGATAATTAGATTGGTTGGTTTACCAATGGCAGTTGAATCACTGAAAAATATGAATGGGGTTGAGTTTCCATGATGACTGAAGCAAAAGAGTGTCATGGATAGAATTGGTGGAATTCCCTCGTAGCTGAAAAAAAAAAATGCCGCATCACATGTCATCAAACAAAATCGGTTATCTGCTCTAGCAAAATCATATTATCAGCGTATGTTTAATATACTGCTGAATAGTTGTATACATTATTTAAACATCTTAACAACTTCAAATAAAAGATCAAAGCTATAAAATTTGTAGATCTCGTCAAGACTTATAATTTTTGTATAAATGTGGTGCGGCAATGTTGGTGCGGGGTAATAATGATGTTGCTCCGACATGAGTAGCACGACAAATATTTTAAATTGCATTTTCGTGTCCCAACGTATACATCTTGTTGCCGTGTTAATTCACGTGGTGTGGCTAAACCCTAAGGGCGTTGGTGTGGCTAAAAAGGGTTAGGCCTTGTTCGTTTTGGTCGGATTGAATTCGATTCAGATTACTTCTGGACCAGGTTTGAATCCACCTGTGTCACTCAATCCTGTTGATCCGGCTATTTCCGTTCCAGACCTCATAAAATGGGCGGCCCATTCAAAACCAGCCTAGATCAATCTGTCCAGAACCATTTCTTAACCAAACGTCTATTTTAGCATGAACTGGATTCAAAACTAGGCAAAATCAATCCACCGAATGAAGCCAATCCGACCAAAACGAACAAGGCCTTAGGAATACAATGAGAACTTAGTGTTAGCCACTAGCTAAGCCAGTTACAGCCAGCTAATACTAGTAATACAAAGACAAGTTCAGCTAGCGAAAACTAGTTGGCAAAAACCCAGATTTGTGAGTGTGTTGTGGGGTGGTTACACCGTAAAGTATTTGGTTTGTTGCTCTCCAAGCATTTAATCTGTCCAATGCCCCCTTGTTCTGTTATTTTTGGCATTTGGTTTACTGTTGTGACCATGGTTTTGAAAGTTTTAATGATTGTTAATATGAGGGTTCGCCGACTCTATTTAGATTTCATAACTTACTGTTTACTTCATCTTCACCATTATTATTTCATAATTGTCTTTCATCTGACTGTTCACTACAGGCAAATAGCTTCTGCTGTTGGATGGGGAGGAGGCCAGTTGCTGCACCTAAAATGTCGGACCTTATAAGGCTTGGCTATAGTAGCAGCAGGTGCAAAGCCCTGTCTCAAAAACTATCTGAAACTCCTACTATTACTATTTTGCTTGTTGGCCAAGGGAATATAGCATGAGCTCTGTGTTGAGGGCAGCAGGCAACTGCTCTGATATTCCCTTTAGGGACTAATGTAATATAATGTAGCAGACATCCAAGTATGTGTGGATCTTGAAACCATTGGGCACAAGATCATTGTGTTTGTCAAGTCTGGATCTTTTTTTTTAAAAAAATGTGATCATGAAATCTTTGGTGACAAACTGATAATCAAGTTAGACACCATGTGCCAGTTTAGGTTTTTGAGTTGATGTATCATTCATCTTACTTTGTAGCAGGTAGCTTTCTGAAGCGTCTGAACACAGGCATCTTACTTTGTTTTCTGTTTTTTGACTTATTGGTACTGTTTGTTTCTTGGCAAATGGCAATGAAGTAGAAGTTGGTTATGCTGAAAATGAATCAGAATTTCAGTTGCAGCGAACAAGCATTTTGGAAGTGCCCTTCAGTTCGGATTCAGTTTGCAAGTAGAGCAGTATAAGTGTCTCACATCTGCATGGTGAATGGATTGAAGAAATCATCTCGAGTAAACAAAAGAATATTTGCAACCAATAGGATTGGCTGTTTCAGTTATTGATGTTTTTTTTTTTTTAAAAAAAATAGTAGCTGAATGAACAGATGAATTCTTTGGCATGTACAAAAGAGTAAAATCATGTTACCATCTCTTGCTTTTTGCAATTAATTAACATGTTTTATAAGTACAGAGTCCAGTAAAGCACAAACTCTCCAGTGACGGCATAGCCCATTGGGCTCAAAGGTAAGATGGCGGACGTTGGGCCAACAACATGTTGCTCACGGCCCACGGGCAGCTTCAGTGAGGAGAAGCACTGTCCCTGTCGCGTGGATCCACTCGCCGCCGCAAACCCTCGCCGCCGCCACGCTCTGCCCGCAGCATGGCGCCGCCGCGCTCACTGCCAGAGGAGCTAGTGGAGAACATCCTGCTCCGGTTCCCGCCCGACGACCCGGCGCGTCTCGTCCACGCCGCACTCGTCTGCAAGCGCTGGTGCGCCATCGTCTCCGGCGCCGGCTTCCGGCGCAGGTTCCGCGAGTTCCACCGCACCCCACCCCTGCTCGGCTTCGTCTCCAACATCCGCACCCAAGGTCACCGCGAATTGGCCGAATTCGTCCCCACCTGCTCTTTGCCCGCGTCGCAACTCCATAGGCGCTGGAGGGGGCGCGTCCTCGATGCTCACCACGGCCGCATCCTGCTCCTCTACAGGCACAAGGTCTCCGCCGCCGGTGATGATTTTGCCTGGACAGATGCTCTCATGATCTGGGACCCTACCACGGACGAGCAGGAACAAGTGCCCTGTCCGCCTGTGCCAGGGTACTCGCACACCTGGACAGCGGCGCTTCTTTGCGCTGCCGGCGGCCACCTTGATTGCTGCCGGGGTCCTTCCTCATCGTTGTCGTCAGCTATGTGCGAACACCTGCCGTCTGCACCTACTCATCCAGTACCAAATCATGGAGCACCCCAATCTCCAGTAATCAGCTTCCATATGGCCGCTTCTCTGATTATTACTGGTTCACGCACGTTGCACATGTGGAGAGTGAGAGTGCACTCTACTTTGGGGCTCTGTTCGGAGGTCAAATTCTCAAGTTTGTCTTGGAATCACAAGAAATTTCTTGGATTAAATTGCCAGCTACGTGCTCCAGAAAGCAGCTTTACGTGCTCGCCACTACAGAGGGTGGTGGACTAGGGCTTGCCACCATACTTGAGTCCTCAAAACTCTACATGTGGTCCAGGGAGGTAGATGCTACATGGATACAGAGGAGAGTCATTGAGCTTAAGGCACTGCTCCCTGTTCATGCTGTCTTGGCCTCACCTAGACTGCTTGGCGTCACGGTTGGTGCTGGTGTCATTTTTTTGTGGAGTCGAACAATCTTCTTTTCGCGATTGATTTAAAGACATCTAAGGTGATTAAGGAAGTTTCCATGGCAACCGATATCCTCACTTATGTCGAGATCCTCACTGTTATTCCTTACATGAGCTTCTACACTCCAGGTACAAGTTTGCTTAGTTTTGAATTTTACAATATTCTGGACGAGTAATATTTAGTTGCCAATATGAAACTTACATACTTTTCTCAAGAGAAACAAATTTATGAAAATGGAGCGCCGCTGTTTAGTATCAACTAAGTGGACCCTGCCTAAATCTTTTATGTTGGGCCATGTTTGAAACCTGATTGATATATATTGCTAGGAATTTGTGCATTTGCTATGAAGGTTTGCAGCATGAGAGATAATAAAACAATTCATTGCACATGCCTATGTTTGATCCTTTCTTTAACCCTTTATATTTCTCAGCTGTGATTTCAACACCAGCTATTAACAATATAGAAAAACCTAGATGTTCATATATAGTTTTAGACGAACTAACAAAGTTTGATTTCCCCCTCAAGTAATGAGTCCAACTTTCTGCGTAGTGTGGCTGTTACTTGATGAAGTCGTGTACAATAAATAAGTGACTTGTTTTGTTACCGTCAACTCATTTTTTCTTTGCTGTTTGATTGTAAAAAACATATTAATTGAGTACATCACTTCTCAACCAGTTTATTTAATTTTCAATTTTCTTTCAGCAGCATTTGGAGCAGTCTCTACTGGTGAGGGGCCTTGAGTAGATGCTCAAAGGTGCAGGGAAAAGTTAAGGTGCTCATATGAACCCTTCAAGGTCAAGGGAGTAGTGGTGGTGGTGCTGGTATTGGTATATGGTGTTACTTCTACTACATGCAGCATTTTTTGTGGGACATCTATGTATCATCACTGAAGTTAATGCTTATCTTAGTTGATCGTCGGGGTTTCAAAAGTCGATCCCTGATGTTATGTTGTTTGGTACCCCCTTCACTGTCCTACTCCATGTGGGTATGCCCTCTATGTCTACTCTAGTATTTTAATGTGCAATGAAACCTTGCAATGAAATCAAATCATTGCAGTTTTATATATATGTGCCATGTTACACTGACCAAATGTCAATTTGGTTTAGCATCTTATTGCTTTTACTTGTCACATTCTATATGATCATGATTCATGAGTCAAATGTGAGTTTATTTTTGAGTAAAAGCTATTTGTCGGTTCATGTTTATCATCAAAAGAACTAAATCATACCCATTCCGCTTGGTTTGTTTCTCTTTCCTGAATTCATCAGCCATTACCATGTTTCATTGCTTCCTGTCCTGTCTGAATGAAAAGTAGTTTACTAAAGGATGCAGCTAAGAACATAATAGGCCATCCACCTGACTGATGAAAAGTAGATCACTTTAGGATTTGCACAGTTCATGCTGAAATGCTGAATCAAAACATAAATCAATGTTCTACCTGGGCCTGCAAAAAAAAATGTTACCATGAGCCCATGGCCAGCTAGCGTGATTACAGTACTGTTTATGAATATATGGATTGTGTTCTCTATAATTGAATTGATATCTGTAGAATTGGGGATTGAGGTTAAACTGATGAACCGTGCATTCACCTACCCTACGTGTAATGAGCCTAGAATTACTATGGTTCCCTTGTGGAATAATATGTATGATTAAGAAAATGACCATTTCAAATTGAAACACTGCAATTTGATGGGGCCATGTTACTCTTGACTAGTTTTAATTTGCTATAATACCTTGTGAGTTGAATAATCCTTATCCTTATTGTGTGTTTTATGCCATCTTTAGTGGTAGTGCTCTCAAATATTTTGAACAGAAGTCCAGTGGACTGACAGGGGAATGTAACACTGCAGAGTTGAAAGTTTGAGAAACATACACACACCATATATGAGCAATGGATTTTGTATATTCATGTTATGCATATCAATTAAAGAACCATTGCTGCACTCTTAGCAATAATGTCATAACAACAAAAGGACTTAAGATACATTAGTAGCATGTAATATCCCTAATGCCCAGGTATGTTTGCAGAGCACAATCCTTAGAAAGTTATTTCCTTTATTCAGAATTTGTGGAGCAAAAGTTGGCCTAGAGGCAGCTTTTATTGTGTCAGTCGGCCAAAAAGGGCATCAAGGGCCAAAAAGGGCATCAAGGGCCCTCCGTCTCAAAATGTTAGTCATTTTCGGTTTTTGTGCAACAAGTTTGACTCAGTTTGTACAAAATACGTGCAACATTTGTATCTCCAAATAAATTTATTAAAAAACTAGATTCAAATATCTTTCCAATGATACTAATTATGTATAATAAATATTAATAATTTTAAATATATAATTTATCTAAGTTGTTTTTCTTGGGAAGCGTAAGCGACAAACATGTTGGGACGGGGAGTAATATAAAACTGGATGTTGATGTGATAGTATGATTTCTGACGTATACATGCTCTACAGAGAGGTTACATTGGTCATAAATAGTGATGGCTCTGTTGGTTATACAAGTAAAGGCTCAGAAGTCAACAGTCAAGAGTTTCATTTTTGGGCAGCTCACTAAGCAAACACTCGGGGTTCAACAAGAGAAAAAAGATACTTTGTGCATATACAGAAAATGTCATTCAGAAGTCAGAACAATCAAATGAAGGAGAAACAGTCTGAAGGTGAAGCACGTAAATGGACCCAAAAGTTTAAGCATGTGAGTGGACTATTGACTTACTCAGTACAGCCTTGGTTTTCTTGCGTGCATCTTTTCTGATGTTCTTGTTCTCGTTGAAGTTTCAACTAGAGGCATAGATACACAGAGATTCAGATACATCAATCATATTTTTTTGTTCTCTTGTCCATTCACAGCATTATCTTCAAGATAGACCCCAAATGGAGATTTTGTTTTATGCTGACTGCTAGATCTATGGGATTTTGGTGAGGTGGGCTGGCCCCAAAAGTGCTACATCGCAGTTGGCCAAAAGGTGAGCTGACTGCTAGATCTATAAACTTAAAAGTGCTTCTAACCTCAGGCACAGACGTGTGTTGCTGATGGCCCGCAAAGGGCTCTCCTCCGGGTGCAGATCATCGTCAATGAGGCCATGCGACGGTACATCACAAACCAAGCCATGCCCCGGTAGGTGGACATGCTGAGACATGCTATGCACCGAGGTTGCTATACGCTCAACACTTTCAGGACCAAGCTCATGACAAGATTATCGATCGATGATAAGATTGTTAGTTGCTGTTGCTCTGTCTATAGGAAACTCTGCAAAGGATCTCTGTTTTCTCCTGTAGAGGTGTGGTACAATTACAAGAGGCACTTGGCACTTGGCAGATTGAGCTCCTGATTGCTGATGTGGATGAGTTGGTCGTGTCCTTGATTAGCTGCCCTGATCTCTTGTATCACCAGCCTTACAGCATGTATATTCTGCTAGGTAACTGCATGTTTGCAAGGATGAGAGAGGCCCTTGTTCATTTCTTAGAAATCTTGTTCTTGCATGATCCTGATTTTACTGCTGACAAGATTAGCTACTTTCACAGAAGGATGTCCAATAAAACATCAAAATCGCGTGTCAAACTTAACCAAAAGTGAGTTAGTTGGGAATCTCAGTGAAGATTAATGAAATAGGTTGTATTCTGCTTCTAAACTGTGCATGGCAGCTGTTTGTCCAATGAGGAATAATGTATTCCTTCAAGACACATTTGGAAGCACGGATCCTGAGATGCACCCGAGGCTGGTGCGCCTGGCCACGGATATGGCCAAGGCGATGAATGACTCCACCAACACAAACATTCCTGCTTGTCTGGGACAACTACGGCAATTGACATCCTCTTCTGGTGCAAGGTTCTAGGCTTCCTGAGAGGTTCTTTCCAGAGGCGTTTCAAAATTCGGCAAATATTCATTTGATCTTGTGAAACGAGATAGATCTGCACATTTTGGGAGGATGGCTGCACCTCGTGAAGACATGTTCATTGGGTCCTCGGTACCTTTGGGCGCAAAGGAAATTTGGAAGACATCTGCGCCACCAAAGGTTCGCTTTTCTTCTGGCTCGTAATGCATGGCCGATGTTGGACAGCCGAGAGACGATTCCGTCACGGATTGCAAGATTCAGACCGTTGCATCATGTGTGACCAAGCACCGGAGACGATGGATCACAACATCCTAGGTTGTTGCCTAAGCAGGGAACTGTGGCATATCTGGCTACATAAACTACACCTACATGACATTATCTCACCCGTTGAAGTCAATACAATGGAATGGTGGATACGAAGCAGGAAATCGGTTCCAAAACAGGTAAGAAGGGGTTTGACTCCTTTTTCTTCGCCTTCGGTTGGGTGCTATGGAAGGAAAGAAATGCGCGTACTTTCAACAATCAAGCCAAGACGCCTCTATAGCTTTCGCTTCAAATCCAGGAAGAGCTCGATGATTGGACTGCAGCCGGTTTTAGGCGCGTGTCGTCGCTGCTTGTGTTTGGTGGCTGATTGCTTTTGCTAGCTCAAACCAACGTCGCTAAATTCTATTAAGATGTAATCCATATTTGTGTTGTGGGGTTCGGGGGTTCGGTAATCGTTCGACTACCGTTATCCCCCTCTTGTTGTCTCAAAACTCTATTCTTCTTAATGAAAAATACGCCAAGGCGTTATCGCGAAAAAAAAAGAATCGAAGCATTATGGCCTAAAAATTTAAGGTTCTATGAACACACGTACTTAAATCCTACCCCTATAAGCACCTTCGAGGGCGTGTTTGATATGTGCAAAAAATGTTGTAGCCGAGCCCGCTAGCTGCAGGTCGATGTTTGATTTCGTTTGCTGTTGCTAAGCCTGGCTACACGGATGCAAACCCCCTCTCTCTCTCTCTTGGCTTTGGTCGCACGCTCCCGAGTTTGTTTTTCTCGGAGCCAGGCTCGTTCCCGAGCTCGCCCGGGCCATCGGGCGACGATAGCGTCACCTCCCCCATCACCCACCTGACCTCCGTCCCTCTCACCTCCTCCTCGCACCGTCTTCTCCACAAGCCGAAGAGACCTCCTCCTCGCGTCGTCTTCTCCACAAGCCGAAGAGCGCGTCGGGGATCCCGCACGATATGCGAGCTAGATGTAGTGGAGGCAGAGGCAGGTGTTGAAGAGCGCGGCAGGGATCCCTCTGGCGAAGCGGTTAAAGGAGAGGTCGAGTAGGCAGAGCCAAGGGAAGGCATCGAGGAACGACGGGATCTTGTCGTCGAGTGCGTGAAGCGCGCCGGAAACAGGAGGGGCGCCGCCCGTGAGTCTTGGATGTGGATACAATAGTGTAAGTGAGTGTGTGCTCGTTGATGCTCTTCTCGCCCATGCCACCTCCCCGAGCTCGCCGAGCCACCGTGCCACCACCCCAGCGTCGAGCTCGCGAACCCGCCACCGACATCGACGCCAACCGCATCTCGCCGCCTCCTCCTCTTTGTCTTCACCACGAACGACCATCGCTGAGGCATCCCTGCTGCCGAGAACCCACCATCGGCCCCGTGCACCCTTACTCTTCGTTCCAGGCCTCTCATCCGCGGTGTCCGGCTGTCGGAGTGCTATTCTGGCCTATGTCGGCGAACCCACCACCGTCGGTCACTCTCTTTTACCTCGGCGTGTTATTCGGTTTGCGCAGCGCGCCGCCGCCGCCAGCATCCGCTTGCCTGCTCGTCATTGGCCTGACACACGGATGACTCTAGTGCGGCAGTCCTCATACCCACGATGCAGCTAGTCGAGCTCAAGGGAAAAAAAATAAAGGGACGAGAGGAAGAAGGAGCCAAGGGCAAAAGGACGTTTCTCTCCTCGACCGACTCAACCCGATCAAGACCGGTCCATGGGCCAAAATACACCAAACAGAAGTGTCATATGGCAAATATGGACAAAGAGGATGTCCGCTAGCAAACTGGCGCCACTTCGGATACAGCTAAATTTCCCTAAATGATAATAGGGAAACTGCTCTTTTTTAAAAAAAGTTAAAAATAATAACAGCTCGGAGGAGGGTTCCAAATTTCAATGGCCCCACCTCGGCACGGCTGCTCCAAATTTCACTGGCCCCACTGCACACAAGCTCCCAACCCGCTCTCGACCCCATCGGCGAATCCCTAGATCCGCCGCCCGCCCCCATCGATCGCCGGCGGGGCGGGCCGCACCAAGCAAACCAGCCGGCATGGATCCGCCCCATTGCCGGCACCGCTACGGAGCTCGTCGAGGAGATCTGCTCCGCATCCCGTCGAACCCAAGACCCTCGCGCGCGCCGCGCGTCCGCCCGAAGCGGTGGTGCCGACTCATCGCCCGGCCCGTGTTCCGCCCAAGCGGTACCGCGACCTCCACCGCGCAGCTCCCATGCTCGGCTTCCTCTGCGAGCCACAGGGCGGCAAGGGCTTCTCCACCGGCCGTCCCCCCACGTCCTCTAACCGTGGTCAAACCGAGGACGGTTTGCTGTCAAGAAAGGGAGAATGATGAGGATATGATAGGCTCAGATATGACCTTATTAACCACTCAAAAATTAAAGGTGAATCAAATGTATTTTAAGTTTAGATTTGATACATTTGAACAGTTGTTGCTGCACCATGATCTTTGTGTGTTTTCCTTTTCAGAATTACTTACATGGATCAAGGGAAGGTTTGACTTCATATGTAAAGCATGGAAGATCAATGAAGTTGATTGGGGACCAAGTTCAAGTATTACAAATATCATCCACCAAGCTACCATGGCAGTTTCGGCTCATGGAAATAAAGAATCAAGCCCAACATATTAATTCGGACAGCAGCATTGTGCCAACTTGCAACAGTCACCAAGTCTTCATGCAGAATCCGATTGGGGTGTTCTACCACTTCGTTGAAAAGCTAATGAAGTCTATTTTTTTGAATGGATCCAACCTCAGCCTCACATCATCTTGGAGTCGTCCCACAATCATCGTTTTGCTATGGAGACCCTTTCTGGCCGAGTGCTGCAACACCTATTCTAAGGCAATGGACCATGCATGATGTTAGCTCAAAAATAACCATGCATGTCCCGTAGTTCTTGTGCGACACCAGCACCTCTCTTGTCACCCTCTCTTCTACATAAGCCACCAACATTCACCATTGTTAATTGGGTTTTGTTTCGTTGTAAGTTTAGCCATTGCTACTTCCTTGTAGACGCGTGTGTCGACTAGACCATCCGTTCTACATGATTCAGAACCCCACCTTTGTAATTTCAGATTGAGTATCATCTCCATATTTGCAATTGAGTTGCTTGTTCTACCTGTTCTTGCATGTTCTTCGATTGCTTGCAGGAATTACCCTAGTGGTTTGGTTGGTCGTGCATCCACAAGATTGTGATCAACCGCTGGAATTGGTGTATCGATCGCTAAGGCGCAACATCCTTGGGTGGTTGTAGTCGGGTCGTGAACGTCGCTCCAGTAAAATCGAAGTTATCCACCTCCACCGAAAGATCGGGACCCCATACCCTTATCAAGTGGTATCGAGCAAGGTTGATCGGTGAGAGATTTCAGTTTGCAATTCTTAAATTTTCCTATAGTCCACAAAAAAAAAAAAGCCAAGAAAAAAAAAAGGTTAATTAGTTTCCAAGATCCTATGAACCATTTGAGCCATTACTAGAATTGCTTAGTTACAGCTTGTTGATTTTTTCTATTTACTTCGGGTTGTGTCAAGTTGCTTTGGTCTTAGTTTTAGACTTTTAGAGTTTCGAGTTCTTGTCACGCTTTAGTCACTATCAATCACATAATCTTCACTTTGCCATCACCACTACCATTTTCATCTTAACATCATATCTTTATACATCTCCGCTCTCACGCCACCACGCCACCGCATAAACTCTTTGTGCGCCAAACTGTTCATGATCATTCCTTTCGCATGCATGTCTTGCACATCCTATGTTTAGAACATTGTAGGCTCCATTCCATTACCACCCATGCGCATCCTATTGTTAGTGATCCCTCTCTTTTAATCTTGTCCATTCTCTTTTTAGATCATTGCATGCTACATTCTTTTCAGCCGTGCACATTCTTTTGTTAGCCACGCCTCTCTTCCACTCAATCACATCCTACCATTACCAAGACCCTTTCACTTGCATTCATGCACATCCTATTCCTAGTAAACTTCCATTGCAATTACTAATTTGAGTTGACAGCTCTATCTTTATTACTCATTGGAAACAAAGAAATTACTTATAACTTTGTTCCTCTGAAATCTGAATTCTCAAGTTTCACATTTGTTCTAGTTGTGCAAAGTAAAAAAAAAAATCTGAAAGAAAAGAAAAGAAAGAAGAAAAAAAAGAGAGAGAAAAAAAATCTGAAAAAAAAAGAAAGAAAAAAAAAAAAAAACAATCTGAAAGAAAAGAGAGAAAAGAAGGGGAGTGCTTTCCTGCTGTTCTTGTGCTTACTTTTCACTGTATCGTGACTTCATTTGTGTCTAGGCTCGCGTCTCTAGCACGGTCTAGCCTAGGACCCACCACATACCCCCGTCGAACGATTACTCACTTGCTTTGTGACTAATGTGCTGCTAGTACTTCCTTGTGCATTATATATAGCCCTCCTATAGCTCCACATATCAGACTACAACTTGGCGGGTGTTGTTGCTGCAACGCCGATACACCATTTTCAAGGTTTTCCGACTTCTTGGTTGCTACCACCTCCTGTTCCGCTAGGTAAGAACTTGTAAGAACTTGTTTGAACAGGGTGAGAGTGAAAGAGTTGCAACAACCACATCCTAGTAGAAACAAGAGATAGGAGCATAAATGCTATTGTGGATGTTTCTTGTTTTCTTCTAATCATGATAGGAATCGATGTGGAAATGGGAGACGATCAAGTTGCATATCCTACTCACTTTGCCAAAGGTGTGGCAAGTGATAAGCATTCTCCGACGAGGTATGTGATGTTTTATGTGAAAGAATAAAATCTACACTACCTTATTTTGAAGGAAACTATGATCCTCATGCATATATTGAATGGGAGCTCAATGTAGACGATGAATTTAGAAAGTATGATCTACCGAGAAAAGCAAAAGGTTAAAGTTGCTTCTAGTGTTTTTACTAACTATGCTTTAACTATATGGAAACACCTTTGTAGATTTGGTAAAGCTCCTAAAACATGGAAAGGTGTAAAAAGACACTTTAGAGAGTTTTTGTTCCAGAATATTATTTCTGAATTTTTGTTTGGAAGATTGCAAAGGTATAAAACAAGAAAAGAAATCAGAGCAAAATACTTGGAAAAACTAAAATTGGGTTTGCTACGTTGTGGCTTAGAAGTAAATGATGAGCTTTTGGAACATAGATTTTTGCAAGGTCTTAATGTCGAAATTCAGAATGTTCTTGTTGATAAACATTATAAGACTTTTGAAGAGTTGTTTGATCTTGCTTGTGATTACGAAATAACACTGAAAAATGATCTAACAAATATTATAGTAGCACATGTCTCTCCTATTACTAACAATTTGCAGCAAGTCAACAAAATACAAACGGAGAGTGAGCAACTTGAGATATCCGCTAAATCATTTAAAGAGAAAATGAACCTAGCTGCATCTACATGTTATGAGAATAACATCAAAGGTAAATCGGATGGTTGTAACATAAATCAAGGTGAGCAAGCTTTTTTGATGAAATGCATTTGTCCACTAATCTTGCTATCATAGAGCAATCTGTTGTGGGGCGATTACTGATTTTCCTTTGTCATGCTTTGATATGTCTAATATTCATTGTGACAAAGAAGAGTTGTGTGATAATACATCACTTATATCCATAGCACAACTTAAGAACAAATCAAAATGTTCTGAATTAATGAGTACTGAATTCAAGCATATTGTTTATATTGTTGATGAAAATGAAGAAGCACAATTGTTGTCATCATTACATACATTGGGATTCATTGACTTGCGTGATATTTGTGAACTTCAGTTGTTTAGAGACTAATCTCTTTGCTGAATCTAAATTGTGCTCTCGTAATGTTAGCTTTCATGCTATTGGCCACTATAATTACAAAGATGAATATATGGTACACCGAGTTTATATTTGTTCAAAACTAAATTTTCCATTGGATGTGCGCCATATGATCAGGTAGAGAACCGTGATTATATTAATCCTAGTTTTCCTAGCTTGGTTTTTTAAGAAAACAGGTTCAATTTCAAGAAAGGGGAGCAAGGTTGGGTGTTACATGTAACATCTCCTCTAACCGTGGTCAAACCGAGGGCGGTTTGCTGTCAAGAAAGGGAGAATGATGAGGACATGATAGGCTCAGATATGACCTTATTAACCACTCAAAAATTAAAGGTGAATCAAATGTATTTCAAGTTTAGATTTGATACATTTGAACAGATTGTTGCTGCACCATGATCTTTGTGTGTTTTCCTTTTCGAATTACTTACATGGATCAAGGGAAGGTTTGACTTCATATGTAAAGCATGGAAGATCAATGAAGTTGATTGGGGACCAAGTTCAAGTATTACAAATATCATCCACCAAGCTACCATGGCAGTTTCGGCTCATGGAAATAAAGAATCAAGCCCAACATATTAATTCGGACAGCAGCATTGTGCCAACTTGCAACATCACCAAGTCTTCATGCAGAATCCGATTGGGGTGTTCTACCACTTCGTTGAAAGCTAATGAAGTCTATTTTTGAATGGATCCAACCTCAGCCTCACATCATCTTGGAGTCGTCCACAATCATCGTTTTGCTATGGAGACCCTTTCGGCCGAGTCTTTTGCAACACCTATTCTAAGGCAATGGACCATGCATGATGTTAGCTCAAAAATAACCATGCATGTCCGTAGTTCTTGTGCGACACCAGCACCTCTCTTGTCACCCTCTCTTCTACATAAGCCACCAACATTCACCATTGTTAATTGGGTTTTGTTTCGTTGTAAGTTTAGCCATTGCTACTTCCTTGTAGACGCGTGTGTGTCGACTAGACCATCCGTTCTACATGATTCGAGAACCCCACCTTTGTAATTTCAGATTGAGTATCATCTCCATATTTGCAATTGAGTTGCTTGTTCTACCTGTTCTTGCATGTTCTTCGATTGCTTGCGTGGAATTACCCTAGTGGTTTTGGTTGGTCGTGCATCCACAAGATTGTGATCAACCGCTTGGAATTGGTGTATCGATCGCTAAGGCGCAACATCCTTGGGTGGTTGTAGTCGGGTCGTGAACGTCGCTCGAGTAAAATCGAAGTTATCCACCTCCACCGAAAAGATCGGGACCCCATACCCTTATCAAGTGGTATCGAGCAAGGTTGATCGGTGAGAGATTTCGGTTTACAATTACGTCAGCGGATCGAATCATACTTGGTGATCTGCAACAATGCTTCTAGATGACATTAGGTGTGGCAATCGACCTTTAATTGACAACAGCTTAACCTTTTTCTTTTACCCAAGGAACTGAAAAATCTTGTGGCAACATTCTGTCTTTGTTACGATACGGCTATGCTATGGTGATCCGTTTTGGTAAATCAACATATTCTTGTGTGATGAGATTTTTTTTTTGACAGAGAGAGAGAACTCTATTGATTACTCATGACACATCATGCTACAATCTTTCACTATCAAGGACTCCACACATTGGGGAACCTGCACATGCCATACATAGTGTGACGTATGTTTCGAGCTCAATCTGAGATTTGTCAAGACCCGGACGACCAATGGCTTGAATAACCGAAGAACTATCAGATTCAATAATGATTATACCTCCTCAAGGATATGCTATGAGGAGTTCAAGTTATAAATCTCTATACAACCAAACTATACAGGATGATGCCATTCATCTGTGCATTAACGGAAAAAAATCAAGTTCCCAGTATGTAGTACACATGTTCTTTATTTAAATAAATAGGTCCATAGATCACACTCGGGCCTGTGTTCTATAGAGCCATCTGGGACACCTTGAAACAAGACCTTCTGGCCCAGGGACGGAGCCTTAGTTGCATATTTCTAGTCTTAGCAATTCTATAAAGCTCTTTTTTTTAATACACTTTATATCAATCCCCCCCCCTCTTTCTGCTTCACCGTCTCCATCGCTGTTCTGGCTCTTCTCGACTCCTTCGACTCTGGCTTGCTCGATCTGGATGGTTTTAACCGTGCTTACCTTGATCGATCCCCAAAAAAGATATGGGGCCAACACCGCGATGCCGTTCGGCATATCTCCCTTCAAAATTGTCTCATGAAGTTTATTACCAAAATTCTCTCCCCTTCATTCCTGCCTTGGTCAACCCAGATCAGACTAGCTAGTTTTGTCCATGGTAGGAGCATCGCCGTGAACTTTGTTTATGCAAAATGACCCTTTCACCGCTACTTTAAGTGTCACGCTTCCCACGATTAGTCCTCAAGTTGGACTTCAAGAAAGGCTTCGATTCGGTGGCTTTGGATAGCCTAGATGCCATCCTAGCGAGCAAGGGGTTTGGTGGCGCTTGGTGCTCTTGGATCGACACTATCTTTTTTTTTTGTGGCATTGGATTGACACTATCTTGCACACCGGCAAAACTATAGTCATCTTTAATGGGGTGTCAGGTCGTTGGCTCCGTTGCCGACGTGGTCTCTTCGCCAAAGTGAGTCGATTTCTCCCTACCTCTTTATCATTGTGGATGATGTCCTCCAATGCCTTTTCCATAACGCCTCAACTCCACTGCTAGCCTTACCGCCCGCCCCATCGACCCCTCCCTCCCGGAATACCTTGTCCACCAATACATCAATGATACTCTTGGTCACGGGTGACATGTCTACTATTCTTTGCTCTTAAAACCATCAACTTCTCTACAGACTACCGGGCTTCATATCAACTTCACCAAATCCACCTTTATCGCCATGAATCTAGACACCGATGTGGTCACTTAACAAATCCACGAACCTAAGTGGCACAACTTAACAAGTTCGTGGACCTAAATGACACAAACTTAACAAGTTTGTGGACGTAAGTGACACATTGCACTTGATTTTGAGAGTTCGTGGACCTAAGTAGCACACTTGACAAGGTCGGGGAATTAGATTTCAATTTTGATGATAGTTTGTGTGGACCTAAGTGGTACAACGCAACAAATTTAAGGGCCACCGATGTATTTAACTCTCAAGATAATACCATGGACCTTTGAATCCTCTTTCTTAAAACAGATATTTTTCACGACCAAGATATGCATAGATCATAGTGATAGATTATTAAATGTTCTTGTCGGGTTGTGGGCGTAGAGCTTCTTAACCGACGTCTTTGTCGGTCTCGCGAAAACTTGACGGTCATTTCCTATACGCCTAACCATGTTTTTTCTAACTTGTTGAATCGGCGGGACAGCAGGGCCATAGAGGTCGGGATCTCGGATCCCAAGTCAAGATATAGGGACATGATACGTGAGACCAGAAAACGACGCGTGTATTGACTCTGCGTGTTTGGTCCTCGCACGACCATATTTCCTAGCAACAAAGCAACAAACTCATTCAAGCTGAACTGATCTAGACATGAACGGCTCACAGCTGTATATATGGTCCACATCTATTGTCAGCTTCTAGTATTTTTTGACCGCAAAGAGGGAGAAAGAAAGTCAATAAAATGTGAGACTATCGGATAGGACACTGGACTCACCCGGCTTGACCTGAACAAGTATTGTTGTTCTTAAAACATTCTTGCTCTCCTTTCATTCAGAGATATACACATCTCATTGTTGGAATATGTTCCAAATTCATATTGGGCTGCCAACTACTGAAGGCCCGTTTGAAGATGAAGGCGGGCGACATCAATTAGTACCATCTTTGCTAATTGATGTGGTGGTAGAGAGTTTTACTCCCTATATATTTAGACCAATCCTCCTAGGAGACAACACAACACAATTATTCCTTTCTCTCTTGTAAGCCGCCATACGGGCTTTGTAACCCGACTCTTGATATAGTGAGAAGTGTTTGCTTGCCGGGCGCTCGTGGTTTTTTACTCTCCCGCATTGGGAGGGTTTTCCACGTTAAATCTTGTGTCCTGCAATTTAAATTTTCATTTACTTCATCGTTTACTCTTGTCGCATTTATAACAAGTGGTATCAGAGCTTTGGTTGTCGGATCACTATTCAATGGCGATGTCGATGAAGTTTGATCTGCCGTTCTTTGGATTACAAGACGCGGTTCTCGCTATGGCAAGTCAAGATGCGCGCGATTCTCGGGCGAAGGAGGATTATGATGAGGCGTTGGAAGGTTTCGAAGAAGCCGTCCGCCAATTGGACTCCCGAGGAGAAGCGGAGGGATCGTAAGGCTCTATCTCTAATTCAACTTCATCTCCATAATGATATCTTGCAAGAGGTGCCGCAGAAAAAAGACTGGCTGCCGAGAACTTTGGTTGAAACTGAATCGACCAGTATGTCAAAGGATCTTACCAAGAAGATGCACATGAAGATGAAGTTGTTCACTCTCAAGATGAAGGAGGGTGATTCCGTGATGAGCCACATGTCCGTGTTCAAGGAGATCGTTGCCGACCTAGTGTCGATGGAGGTTAAGTATGATGATGAGGACTTAGGTCTTTTGTTGTTATGTTCTTTGCCCTCTTCGTATGCAAATTTTCGTGACACCATATTCTTTGAGCCGTGATGAACTAACCCTTACGGAAGTTTATGAGGCACTCCATCTCTAGGAGAAGATGAAAGGCATGGTGTCGATGGCACGTCGTCATCCAAGGGCGACGCTTTGCGGTGAGAGCGAGAACCGAGCATAAATCCTCCCGGTGACAACAACGATCGTCACAAAAGTCGTTTAAAGTCCGCACCACCTAAGAAATTCTGTAAGTATTGTAAGAAGAAAAATCATTTTATTGAGGATTGTCCGAGTTGAAGGCTAAGGACAAGAATAAAAATAAGCCGGATGGTAAGGTTGCCGTTGCTTCTGGCCGCTGCTTTGATGATTCCGATTACGGAGATTGTTTGGTAGTTTTTTCTTTGGCCGTGCTTCTGGTCATGATGAATGGATACTTGATTCAAGATGTTCATTTCATATCTGCACTAACAGAGATTGGTTTAGTTCATTTAAGCCTGTGCAGAATGGAGATGTTGTGCGTATGGGAGACGATAACCCATGTGAGATTGTGGGGATCGGATCAGTTCGGATCAAGGCTCATGATGGCATGACACGCACTCTGAAAAATGTCAGGTACATACCAGGGATGTCTAGAAATCTTATCTCGCTCAGCACGCTTGATGCAGAAGGTTGCAGTTACTCCGGTTCCAATGGCGTTCTAAAGGTATCAAAAGGTTCTCTTGTTTGTTTGAAAGGTGATATGAATTCTGCCAAGTTATATGTTCTTAGAGGAAGTACTTTACATGGTTCTGTTTCCGCTGCTGCTACTGTTTCTAATGATGAACCTAGTAAGACTAACCTTTGGCATAAGCGTTTGGGACATATGAGTCAAGCTGGTATGGCAGAATTGATGAAGAGAGACCTTCTGGATGGCTGCACTTCGAGTAGCATGAAGTTTTGTGAGCATTGTGTTTTCGGGAAGCATAAAAGGGTAAAATTCAACACCGCAGTTCATACCACTAAAGGTACACTTGATTATGTACATGCTGACTTATGGGGTCCATCTCGTAAGCCTTCTCTTGGTGGTGCCCGTTACATGCTTACTATTATTGATGACTACTCTAGAAGGGTTTGGCCTTATTTCCTGAAAAATAAAGATGATACCTTTGCTGCTTTTAAAGATTGGAAAGTGATGATACAAAGGCAAACTGATAAAAAAGTAAAATTGCTTCGTACTGATAATGGTGGAGAGTTCTGTTCGGTTGCTTTTGATGATTATTGCAGAGAAGAAGGCATTTTAAGACATCACACCATACCGCATACTCCTCGCCAGAATGGTGTGGCCGGCGTATGAAACGTAACCATCATATCAAGGGCTCGTTGCATGCTGTCCAATGCAAGGATGAGCAAGCGTTTTGAAGATTTTGAAGCCGCTAACACTGCATGTTACTTGATAAACAGGTCGCCTTCTATTCCACTAAATAAGAAAACTCCTATTGAGGTATGGTCCGTACACCTGCTGATTATTCACAGTTGAGAGTTTTTGGTCGCCGCTTATGCTCATGTTGATAATGGAAAATTAGAGCCTAGAGCTGTTAAATGTCTTTTTCTTAGTTATGGTTCGGGAGTTAAAGGCTATAAATTGTGGAATCCCGAAACAGGAAAGACTTTTATGAGCAGGGAGTGTTGTTTTCAATGAATCTGTGATGTTTAATAACGGTTTGTCCTCGATCATGTTCCAGAAATTTCTGAAAAAGAGCCGCAGATATATCGGTGGCCGTGGTGGAGCATGATGATCTTTGAGACAAGTGTGCGTGGAGCCTGTTCGGAAGCTGAAGTTGCCGATGATGATGCTCATGATGATGTTCAACAAACTCTGGTGTGCAGCTCGAGGAGCTGCTCGATGCCTATTGCTCAACGCAGATCAAAGAGAAGTTGTGGTGCTCCACCCCGTCTTATTGAAAATGTAACTTATCTTATTATGCCTTGAGTTGTGCTTGAGCAGGTGGAGAATGTTCATGAGCCAACCACATACAAAGAAGCTATTGGTTGTGGTGATCGTGAGAAGTGGGTTTCAGCTATGCATGAGGAGATGCGATCTACGGAGAAGAATTGCACTTGGGATGTTGTTCCATTGCCTAAGAAGAAGAAGACAGTCCCACGCAAGTGGATCTTCAAGAGAAAGGAGGGTTTATCTCCAAGTGAGCCTCCAAAGTATAAGGCAAGGTTAGTAGCAAAAGGCTACAGTCAAATTCCTGGTGTTGATTATAATGATGTGTTCTCTCAGGTTGTCAAGCATAGCACCATTCGTACTTTCTTTAGTATTGTTGCTTCACATGATCTTGAGCTTGAGCAGTTAGATGTCAAAACCGCATTTTTGCATGGAGAGCTTGAGGAGGACATATACATGGACCAGCTGAAGGGATCATAGTGCCTGTAAGGAGAAGTTTGTTTGCAAAGTCAAGAGATCCTTGTATGGTTTGAAGCAGTCCCCCGTCGGTGGAATAAAAGGTTCGATTCATTTATGCGGTCGCATGGTTTTAAGAGATCAAAATATGATAGTTGTGTTTACATCAAGCATGTTAATGGATCACCTATATATCTATTGTTATATGTTGATGATATGTTGATTGCTACCAAGAGTAATGTTGAAATCACTAAGTTGAAGAAATTGTTGAGTAGTGAGTTTGATATGAAAGATCTTGGTGCCGCTAAGAAAATTCTAGGCATGGAAATTACTAGAGACAGAAAATCTGGTTTGCTATTTCTTAGTCGACGAGAATTATATTAAGAAAGTTCTTCAGCGTTTCAACATGCATCATGCAAAGTCCATTTAGTACTCCTATTGCACCTCATTTTAAATTATCAGCTGCACAGTGTCCTAGTACAGATGCAGAAATTGAGTACATGTCAAGAGTTCCTTATGCTAGTGCTGTTGGGTCTTTGATGTATGCCATGGTTTGCTCTCGGCCGGTTTATCATATGCTATGAGTTTGGTTAGTAGATATATGTCTAATCCCGGTAAAGAACATTGGAGGGCAGTTCGGTGGATTTTTCAGGTACCTCGGAGGACAAAGAGATTCTTGGTTGGAGTTTGGAAGAACTTCGAAGGGACTTGTTGGATATGTTGATTCTGATTATGCTTCTGATCCGACGGGGAGAAGATCACTTGGTTATGTGTTCCTTTGTTGGCGGTTGTCTTTGTGAGTTGGAGGGCTACTTTACGATCTGTTGTTGCTTTGTCTACCACCGAGGCGTAATACATGGTTGTTGCTGAGGCGTGCAAAGAATTGATTTGGTTGAAAGGTTTGTACGCTGAAATGTGGAGTTGATTCTTGCATTAATTTATCTTTGGATGGTCGAGTGCCATTTATCTTACCAAAGATCGGATGTTCCATGAGAGGACTAAGCACATTGATATCAAGTATCATTTTTTGTTCGTGATGTGATCGAAGATGGTAAATTAAAGGTATGCAAGATCAGTACTCATGTTAATCCTGGCGATATGATGACAAAGACTGCTCTAAGCTAAGTTTGAGCTGTGCTCGAGGCTTAGTTGGTTTAATTGATTAGCCCAAGAGGCTATGTGGCGCGAAATATTTTTCCTTGTTATGTTCAGGATGAAGGTGTTGATTTATGCTACAAGAGGAATTTGTCTCAAGGTGGAGTTTGTTGGAATATGTTCCAAATTCATATTGGGCTGCCAACTCTTTCAAGGCCCGTTTGAAGATGAAAGGCGGAGTGACATCAATTAGTACCATACTGCTAATTGATGTGGTGGTAGAGAGTTTTTACTCCCTATATATTTAGACCAATCCTCCTAGGAGACAACACAACACAATTATTCCTTCTCTCTTGTAAGCCGCCATACGGCTTTGTAACCCGACTCTTGATATAGTGAGAAGTGTTTGCTGGCTGGCGCCCGTGGTTTTTTACTCTCCCGCATTGGGAGGGTTTTCCACGTTAAATCTTGTGTCCCTGCAATTTAAATTTTCATTTACTTCATCGTTTACTCTTGTCGCATTTATAACACTCATGCCATTCCACAACTCGCTGGTCATCTTCTCCTCCACCTGCTACTGATGGAGATTCTCCTTTCTCAGAGTTCTTGGGAGCTGGCCAGTCGATTCATAGATTTCGTCATCGGGAAATCCTCCAAGCCATCAGCGCTAGAATTGGAGGGACGCCTCTGCAGAGTTCTGCTCGGGCGCAAGTCATTGTTGATGAGGCCACGGGGCGGCACATCACAAACCAAGCTATGCTGCACCAGCTCAACAAGCTGAGAGATGGCATCTACCAAGGTTATTACACGCTTGATACTTTCAGACGCCAACCTCACAATGAAGAGGCCACAGAAGATAAGATTGTGAGTCAAATTAACTTCATTTCTCTCTAAAGTCAATTCTGTGAAAGGTTTGTATTCCTCCAACAGAAACAATGAAATTTTGGAACAACTACAAAAGGTGACACACAGATTGAGTTCCATGATAAATGATTCAGAAGAGATGGTCATGTTCTTGATGAGCTACCTTCGCTTGTACAGACAGCCATATAGCATTCATATCCAGCTGGGCAACTGCATGTTTGGCTGCCAGTTGGAAACTGAACTTGTCATCAATTTCCTATTGCAGTCACGGCCTCATGGTTCTGAAGAATTGGAGGTCCTTCCAATTTTTGGTCCAGGTAGAGTGGGCAAGAGCACCCTTGTCGCTCATGTTTGCAAGGATGAAAGAGTCCGTGACCATTTCTCAAAAATCATGTTCTTGAAAGGGCATGATTTTACAGATGATGACCTCGCTACATTAAGAGAAGCATGTGCAATGGAACACAAAAATCGTGTGTCAAACATGCACAAAGATGGGAGACTACTTCTTGTTATTGAGTTAGTTGACGATCTCAATGAGGAAACATGGAATAACCTATATTTTGCTTCTAAACGGTGGATGCCAAGCAATAGCAAAATTATAGTCACAAACCAATCTGAGAAAATAAGAATGTTTGGAACAACAGAAGCTCTTAGTCTAAAGAATATTTCCCATGAAACATTCTGGTATTTCTTCAGGACTCTTACATTTGGAAGCACGGATCCTGAGATGCTCAAGAATTATGTGCACGTGGCCATGGAGATAGCCAAGATGCTAAGCGGATGCCTTATTGCTGCAAACGTCACCGCCAATTTATTAAGAGACAACTTTGACATTCAATTTTGGTGCAAGGTGCTGGCCTTCTTGAAAAGGGTCACACACAAGCTTGTCTCCAGATCTTGTGAACATCCATTTGATGTTATAAGTAGAAACAGGCTTTCTCATCTTGGGAGAATGGCGGCACCTTCAGAAGATCTTGTCCATTATCATCAGGTTCAACGCTCTCCACAAGAGGATGTTCCAAGTGTAACACTCCAAGATGTGATGTACGGAAGTGTAAAGCCTCAAGGGAGATTCGATGTCCTAGCATGGACTTCTCTGATTCCGCCCCTACTATAGCTATGTCAGTACCTGTGAGATTGAAGATCTAAGAGGAACAACTACCAAGAGAAAGCGTTCGGTGAAAAACCGAGTCACACTTCATTAATTTTTGTGATGTTATGCTTATGTAGTAAGATACACTAATATGCTTTTTATTTGATGGATTATGACAAATTGCCGTACTGTGATAGGAGGTTATAGGTATCAAGTTATAAAAAAAATTGCCAAGATGTACTACTGCTTTGTCATATGTGAAGTGTTGATCAATAACGGAAAGATTTACTACTGCTTTGTCATATGTCAAGTGTTAATCAATAACGGAATACTTGCTGCTCCATCTACCATTGAGGGAGGTCCACCATGTGCACTCTCCAACAAATGACACATTGCAAGCTTAGCCATGAGCACACAAATAGATTTACGTCCATGCTTATCCACCATGTTATATATGTGTCAAATATGTGTATAGTTTGCTCATGATGGACTTTAGTTATGTTAGGGGTTAGGATAGAGTTGGACTCGAAGTCTGTATCCCAGGGGCCCATAAATATGATGCAATTCCTGCTGTAACTGTGCGACAACTTGATGGTTGGTTTGGATGGCGGCGAGGTCGTGGGAACACCCATATGCTGGTGTAATGTAACTGTTGTTTTGTGGTGAGAAGCTTCCATTGTATCATGTCGTGAGGATGTAGAAAACATTGCTGAACCTCGTTAAAAAACATCATGCCTCGGTGTCGTTCTTGCTTGCACTTCACCGAGAATGGCTGTCGGCTTGCCGAGAGCTTGTTTTTTGGGTTCTCGGCATAACGCAGTCCCGTCGGCGAAGGCCTAGTTTCCTATAGTGAATAGATGAGTCGTGAATCGAATGTGTGACTTGCTCATGTGTATTATAGGCTTTGATGTATTATTAAAAATATGGTTGCAACTAAACCAAATAAAGACAGCTGGCTTTAGATGATCGCACGATATCTATTGCAATGTACGGACACATTTACCATTGAAACGAGTACTAAATAAATAAACCTTTCATCCCAGTGCAATGCACAGGCATGCTTGCTAGTAAGTATAAAGGAAAAAAAAAATATCATGAGGACAACCAAATTGCTCCACTGGCCCCACCTCTCGTGAGCTCATTCTCTCTCTCTCGTACACACCGACCAAACTCTACCTCCGCAGCCCGCCCCTATCACCCGAGGTCGGCTACCCAGCCCGCGTGGCTCCACAAAAACATGAAGTTTGTGGAGCACCTCTTTAGGTGCTCTCACAAGTCTATTTTTTTAGATCTAAGTACGTGTGGAGCTAAAATCGTTTGGCTAAAAATATGAAGTGGAGTTGAAAAACACATAGCAGTTCCAAACGCCTCCTTAAAGTGCACAAACATCTTTATCGGTCCTTACTCTATTTTATTAAATGAATATATAATTAGATAATTGGAAAAAAAAAAAAACTTTTTCGTCGTTTGGAAAAAAAATAATAAAAAAAACAACTCTTCTGCACGGAGGAGGGCAGCCAAATTTCTCAAGTGGCCCCACCTAGCAGCTCGGCCACCTCCACGAGCTCTTCTCAAATCCAGTCTCACACTCGCCCCGACCCACCAAACCTATCTCCCTTCGTTGCCCGCCCCACCAAGCGAACCAGCCGGCATGGGGCAGTCGGGCTGCGGAGGCCAGCGGAGGGGCTCCGCGAGGCAGAGCCGTAGCGGCCGCGTTGGACTGGCAAACGGCGGGATTGACATAGCTTCGCGCCTGCGGCTCACGCTCTCCTTCCCGCTCCCTGCATCCTCCTCGATGGCGCCATCTCTTCTCCGGCCTGGAGAAGCACGGTGAATGATGCCCTCTCGCCGACGCCCGCCATGGCCGCGGCCACCACGGGACCTCAAGGCGGAGATGCGCCCGTCTTGGGAGAAGCCCGCGTGCCTGTGACCGGCGCCGCCCGTGCGCGGCGGATCCTTCATGCCTGCCGCCGGGTATGCGCTCGCGGCGGAGGAGCCGTCGTCGCGCCAGCGGTGGAGAGGAGCAGAGGAGTTGCGCCCGCGACGGGCTGCCACGCCCTCGCGCGGCGGAGGAGGAGCCGCGCCTTGAGCCCTCACGAAGGAGCTGTGGGCACAACCCACGGCCTCGCCCCATGGCGGAGGAGCCATGCCCACGCCAGCGCCTCGCGCTTGTCGGATGAAACGACCCAACGCTCTCAATGCGAGTTTTGTTCGGTTTCACGGGCGTTGAAACAACGCCAAGAGTTCCACCTTGGTGAAACTTTTTCCCTTCTCTCTCCTTCCGTTTCATGCAAAAAGTTGATGTGGCACCCTACTTAATGTACATGAAACCCCCAGGTGAAACCCCATTGAGATTGGTCTTAGGAGCGGGACAGGATTTGCTAGAAGGGAGGCAGGCAAACAAACCAAAGATTATCGCACCATAGGCGTCTTAGTTTTGTTGCTTTTTTATGCACTCCAATCAATATCTTAAATAGATTGGCGACAACTTTGTTTAATATTTTCAGTAAGAGAGTCCTTTGGAATGGAAGATTTTTTCCTCGGCGTTTGTCTTGTATAAATGAGCCTATTCCTCTAAAATTGCTATACGATTCTTGTGAAATTCTTGAATTGCAAAGGGACATTTAGGTTTTGTTCTGCATGTTCGTAGTTTATTTTTGATATAATAAGATAACATAAAAAAACAGCTCCTTTTTTTTTTTTGAAAGGAAAATAAAGAGCTCGTGTGCACCACGGAAGAGACATCCAAATTCCTCTACTAGGCCCACCTAGCAGAGCAGCTCCATCTCCACGAGTTGAGCCCCATGGGTAAATCTCGCCGCCGCCGACAAAACCCTAGGTCTGCCGCCGGCCCCGATCGCCGGGACCCGGGCCCCCCACCAAGAGAAACCAGCCAGCATGGGGCAGCCGCCAACGCCGGCACCGCTGCCGGACGAGATCGTCGAGGAGATCCTCCTCCGTATCCCGCCGTCCGACCCCGCGACTCTCGCGCGCGCCGCCGTCGCTCAGAAGCGGTGGTGTCGGCTCGTCGCCTGCGACGGCTTCCGCCGCAGGTATCGCGCCCGCCACAGCGTGCCCCCATGCTAGGCTTCTTCTGCGACCACAGGGACAGCGATGGCTTCTCCACCAGCTTCGTCCCCGCGACCACCTTCCTACCCCAGCCCCGCGGCGCCGAGCACCGCGACCTGCGCCCGGAGGACGCACGCCACGGCCGCGTCCTCCTCCGCGTTTCCCATTTGAAGGACGGCGTCGTCCTACCCATGTTTGGCCTCGTCGTGTGGTACCCCATCTCCGGCCAACGGGTGGTGCTGCCCGAGGCCAAAGGACTTCGGTAAGAGGTGGAACTGGAAAGCCACGGTGCTCTGCGCTGCCACCACCCCTGCCGGCGGCTCGTGCGACCACCTCAACTGCCACCGCCGTGGGCACTTCATGGTTGTCGTCATTGGCGATTACGCAAACGGTATGATCTCCTGTGTCTACTCATCACAGGCTGGCGCGTGGAGCAAAATCACCTTTGCTCGGCACCACTGCCGTTTTGGTGAGTACCGTGAGAAGCGCAGCACCCATGTAGGGGAACGCACTGTACTACGTACGTGTTAGAGAAGAGAAATAAAATCCTCAAGTATGATTTGGGCACACGGAAATTTTCTGTGCTGCAGCCACCACCTCTGCTCTTGCATAAGAATAATTCCTCTGAGCGCATTCAACTTACCACCATGGAGGATGGGCAGCTGGGACTAGTGCTACTGCGACAGTTTTCACTTTACATACTGTCAATGGACGAAGAATTTGGATGGGGAGGAATCAAAATCATTGATCTTGAAAAATGTGGTAATTATGTCCCATCGACCAACAACAAACCTTCTTTGATTGGCTTTGCGGGAGAAATTGGTCTTGTTTTCATGAAAGCTGGAAATAAAGGAGTCTTGAGTGTCGATATAAGGTCTGCTCAAGTAAAGGTAGTTGATGAGAGATCATGCATCTCCGGCTTTGTTCCCTACATCAACTTCTGCACTCCAGGTACTTTTCTCAGACCTTCTGATTATCCTTATTCCGTTACCAATTTAACTTTCTTCAAGAACAATGAGTTTATCAATATGCGACATCATCTGTGTCACTCTTGTATGTTTTTGCATCAGAATATCATTGGAGATCACTAGCTATACATGACTAATTCATTATTTGTTCCTGATAGAGATAATATTGCTGTCTGACAACTGATCAAAATTTGGGGCAGCTCATAACATAGCATACTATTCATACGATGGTTCAGGATTTGCCTCACCAAAACAAATCCTCAGTGCTACTAAGTTCTGTAACTTTATGCTATTTGGGATTCACCTCTAGTTATATAAAATCCTTTATGCTGGGGCATGAAGGTATCCAAAAGGAGGGACGCCACTACGTCCATGACTTCGTGCAATCCAGAACTCAATCTTGTAGCTTCCCAAAACCTTCTGCATTGCTTTGCTATGATTGGCTGTCACATGAGAACATAGAAATCTGGATGATGATACCTAGGCTTCATACATAGTGTCCTTCTGGAGCTATGAATTATGAGTTCATCTTCTCTTCTAAAAGTTAGTGTTAGTTGCCTTTTTGGTTAGTTATTAGTCGCAACCTGTTAAACCTTGTGGTCCGTTAAAATGTGACAACAAATGCTCAGTTTGGCAAATCTGTTGATTCCTCTGCCAGCTCATGTTGCTTGCCTGTATGTCTCTTGTCTCCCTCTTCCTATCCTCTCTCGTCTCTTGAAGTTTGAAGCTTGCCTGCTTTGTTCCCTGCTGCTCTGTTTTTGACCCTGCTGCTCTGGTTCATAGATGCAGAGTGGACTGTACTGCGGCTTCCTTTCCATGTGTTGTTCTTTATTAGTTCTTTTGTTCTTTGTTTTTAGGTACAGTTGATAGAACAATAGCTGGTGTCTATGGAGATATGGAGGTGAGAGATGACTTGAAACTAACAGAAGGAGAAGACCACCGTCGTCCCTAGATGACATTGATTAGAGATTTCAGTTCGGTGCTAGCAGCAGTGCATTACTATTAATTTTGTTATCGGTCACTAGAAACTAGTTTATGGCCATTAAGAGACAGATTTCAGAGATGCTATCTTACTACTTGATGTTGTGCATTAGTAGTTTAGTAGCACCACTTATTATTGTATTACATTCTAAGAATTGGCAATATTAATGTCTCATTTGCTTCTGAATATTTAGTTAACTTATATATGAATATGCTTATATGGCATCGCCTAGGTGGCTAGAAGGGGTTGCCGCCTTTAAAACATTGCTTTTCTCTCAACTTGTTTAGCTCAATCAGTGGTGTCATGGGCTTGCCAGTAAGCTATGCAATATCCTACTTCATATGTACTCATTGCCTTGCTGACATGTAGCGGATTGGCAATTCAGGATTTGCTGCCGATTGAGATGACCAAATTGCGTGGCAAATTACAAATAAATTATAAATTATTTTGCCTCCAAATTTAACGTTGGACAGAAGGTGAAGGTGTGATTTTGTGTTCATGAAAACCTTTACATTCCTTAACTATCAATGATTCTGCCTTAACAATATATATACATGTTGATGATGATACGGTACCTGTGCTGAACAAAGAGTGTTATTCTGGATTTATGAGTTCATCGTCCCTCACTGATCAATGTGCTTAATGACTTCCAGAGCTATGGATAAAAAACTACTGTTATTTATCTTTTTTGGTTAGCCATTAGTAGCAACCTCCCAAAACCTAGTGGTTGTACAAATCTGAAAAAGACGTTTAGTTTGGGCAACTTTGATTCCTCACTCATCAGCCATCCATCTGATGTGGTACTTTAAAAACTTCTGCATTCCTGCAGCGATACGAGTGCCATCTAAAGATGATAGGCCCAGAGCGGGTGCCTTGAGTGATCGACGGTCATGTGTGGCCAGCAGTCTAAGTCAAGATGGTAATAATTTGAATATCCTGTGGTATGTTCTGGACTTCATTTTAGCATTGGTGGGTTGCTGCTACTTTCTGCATTTTTTTTTTTTATTTTTTAAAACCTTTTAGCTCGATCTTGGTGCGAAGACTGCTTGCCACACTTGACCGCCAACAAAGCTTTTTAACATTGTTGGATTGATACTGGTCAGACTAATTTGCAATTTCCTACTCCATGTGTGTAACTGTCTCGGACTTGAGATTGCAATGAAATCCTGTAATTAGTATGGCTCCTTTTTCAAAAAAATACATATGCTGGAGAAAACTAATTAAAACATTGCAATTATTTAAAGGTCAATGTTATCCATATTCGTGCAAGTTTATCGTCTGCCTGATTGCTCAATCATATCCATTGTAGAAGATCTCCAGCAGTTTCCCTTTGCTAAACCCATTTCCCTAGCTGTCCCCTTTCTCCCCCTCTACTTCTCAACCTCCTTCTTATTCTTTTCCCCATCCCCAAAGAAAGGGGGCTTCCCACTCTGCCCTTTCCTGTTTTTCCTTTTGAGACCCTCTTCTGAACATGCATCCTCCCCGCAGGTTGCTCTTCCCTTGACAGTGTTTTGTGCCCTCGCTGACGCTGTTAGTGAGATCTCCAAAGACTTGCTCTTTCAGGCTACCTCATGGCGGCATCCAGGGTAATGCATGCCAAAGTAGCAGCAGGAGGTGAGGTAATTATGTATGATTATGCTTTGCCATTGACTCATTGTTCATCGAATGCGATCCTGAAGCTCGGGCAATGTTCAGGGTTCTGAGTATTGACTTGTTGGAGCTGTTTGTTCTTGTGCATCCCTGGCCGCGGCAGTGCTGCTCTTCTCTTTGAGAACGAAGCTATCCTGAAAAGTTAATCTGACGTTCAGTTTCAGTGAACAAGCATCGGGGAAGTGTCATTCAGTTCAATAAGTATAGCTGTTTAGGTGTCTGCATGGTGACTGAATTGAAAAGATCATCTCACTTTGAAACCATGTAAACCAAACCCTGGACAAGAAATCCGTCGTGTTTGTTGGTGACCTTTTTTTTCGTTTAAACGAACATAATATGGTGGTATCTAAAATCACTTACCAAAAGATAAATGAAAAGGTGAATATGTCAATTTCATCATGTTTGCATGTGGAGTTTTAGCAGTTTACTTTTTGTTTTTTGCAAAAGTGTTGAGCATGAGGATGACGGTGGTTGATCATGAGATGGCTGTGTTCGTTCAGATCGGAGCTCGTGTCCGCGGCATATCTGTTTGGGATGATGTTTTTTTTCCAATTATGAAGCATGGCTACAAGATCCTACTCACATTGGACCTAGTGCTCGTGTAGTTTGGCTAATAGTAGGACAAGAAATTTTGAATGGTGATGTAGGCGACACTACAAACGAATTGATTTTCCGAGACACCCCCAAAAATTAACCGTGGCGGGCACTTAATTGTTTTGCCCACCACGATTAACCGTGACGATCAATTTTTGATTTACCGTGACAGGCAAATGTGTGCCCGCCATGGAAAATCGATTTTCCGTGGCGGGCACCATAATGACCGCCACGGAAAAATAGCGTATTTTCCGTGGCGTGCACCGTGGCCGTCATATTAAGGTACCCGCCACGGAAAGTCAATTTTCGTGGCGGGCAGCTTTAAATGCCCGCCACGCGAAAAGGGCGAGACCCATCTGGCCCAACCCAGGCCGAAGAGTTCTCACATATATATAACTAAACTTAGGGTTTAGGGTTCAACTCCCTCTCTCTCTCTTTTCCTCACCCAGCACAGCAGCCAATTCGCCCTCTCACCCTTTGCGCACGGTGGAATCGCCGCCCTCTCTCCCCCACGCGGTGGCCGCCGGCCCCGTCCTGCCACCCCTACCCTTCCCAAGTCCCCTCCTCTCCTCTTCCCTCCCAGCCCTCTCCCTCCCCCCCATGGCTCCAGCGGCGTGGATGTTGGCGGCAGCGCACGCCGAGCGTGTTGGCGGCGGCGACGGCCATGAGCAGATCCGCCCGCGGAGATATGGCGGCGCGCTTGGACGAGATGGCGGCGCGCCACAAGCAGATCCGCTGCGGGTGGTGTCGTCGGGCGCGGATCCGGCGACCTTTGTCCACTACGACGCGGATCGCAGGCGGTTAACCTCCACCACGGTGCAGCGGCTTCATCGACGCTACGGCTGTGGCGGCGCGGACCCATGACGATGACGAGCAGCGACCGTGGCGGCACGGATCCGGCGGCCTTCGTCCACACCATGACGCGGATCCGGTGGTCAACCTCCACCATGGGCTCGGTGGGCTGGGTTTCTCTCTTTTTCATCTTTCCTGGTGAATTAACCGTGCTCCATTTATTGACCGCCACAGTGCTCCATGTATTAACCATGACCATGTGTTGGTGCCCGCCTCAAAAGAGAAAAACGCCCGTCACCAAAAATCAATTCTTTTTAGTCGGGGTTTACGAGGGGATCCAAATAACATCTGTTTTTTTTTTCAGATTTGGCGAACATCCGGAATAACTAGTGAATTACAACTCTATTATATCTTAGATGATGAATTTATGGTTTTTCATGGTTTCTTGTCACCTATCAATGGAGTTGAAGTAGTTTGGTTTATTTTTATAATGAGAGAATGTAACTTGCTTTTAGTATCAATGAAATTTTCTTTGTCGCAAAAAAAAAAAAAAAAAAAGATTAGTTTGTGTAACAAGAATGAGCTTGATGACTTCACTGCTGCATCACCGCGCGTATAAAACCAGATTATCATCTCTTGCATATGTAATTCATTAACAGCTTTACATGCTTATTATACGGTTCGGTAGAAGTACAAACTCTGAACTCTCAGCTACAACTACGGATCAATCCCATCTTCCTCTCGTACCCCCACTTGGGCCACCTGTCAGTCAGCCATTCAGTACAAAACGAAACCTGGTTTGATATATTGGGTTGTTGGGCCTTGGGCCGAAGCACAAGCACACGACGCCATGGGTCAGTGCCCCTTCGGACGTCTAAAACCCTAGCACCACGGTGCCGGCGCCGGAGCTGACGGAGGATCTCGTCGAAGAGATTCTCCTCCGCTTCCCGCCCGGTGAACCAGCGAGCCTCGTCCGCGTCGCCCCCTCGTCTGCAAGCAATGGTGCCGCCTCATCTCCGAGCCCCGCTTCCGCCACAGGTTCCGTGAATTCCACCTCAGGTCCCGCGAGTCGTTCCACCGCACACCACGCATGCTAGGATTCTTCTACAGCACAGACGGCGGCGGCGAAACAGCCCGGTTCGTGCCCACATCCACCTTTCGGTCACCGCGAGCCGCCGACCTCCGCCATTGCCGGGCAATCGACGCCCGCCACGGCCGTGTGCTCCTGCAGTGCCCCGGCAAAGCCCCGTCAGAGACTGCTCTCGTGGTCTGGGACCCAATCTCGGACGAGCGGAGGAAACTGCCGGCCGCCCCCACTTGGTGGGGGCAGGAGTCCCGCTGGCGCTATGGCTGGAACGCGGCGGTTCTCTGCGCCGCCGCCGCCGGCACCTGCGATCATCTGGATTGCCATCGTGAACCCTTCCTCGTCGTCTTGGTGGACTCCCACTACTGCCCCCGAAATCTGTTCACCTCTACCTACTCATCTGATTCTGGCACTTGGAGTGACAGGATCTTCCCTATTAACTACCCCTTTCACTATATCAGGCTTAGTTCGTTGCCCTGTGCGCACGTGGGGAATACGCTCTACTTCGGGTCAGAGAGCTCAGACATAGCTGTCAAGTACGATTTATGCTTGCATGAAGTGACTTTGATTTCAATTCCACTTGTGGACGAGCCGTTCCCCTTTGCGTTCCCTTATATGCTCACAGCCACAGAGGATGGTGGGCTGCGATACACTGGCCTACACGGATCCAAACTATATGTGTGGTTGAGGGATGACGTCGACGGTCCTAATGTAGAAGGTCGACGCACACGATGGACACAGGACAGAGTCATTGAGCTTAAATGGTTGTTCCTTAGTAAAGCCATGTGGGCCTCACGTCGTATCCTTGGTTTTTGCGGATGAGGCACCTCGTATCGACATCGTTGGCTTTGCGGATAAGGCTGGTGTCATTTTCTTAACCGCAGATGATGTTCTCTTCACAGTTGATCTAAACACAAAAACGGTGAAGAAAGTATCCAAGAATATAACCGTTGGCAAGGCCTTGCCTTACATGAGCTTCTGCAGTCCAGGTACAACTCTACTTGTTTTTCTTTTGTACGTTGAATGTAATATTCTTGTTAATAATGTAAAATCTTGATGGTCAATCTGATATTAAACTGAGTTAATCCTATCTGAATCTTTTGACTGTGGATTGTCTTTGAAGGCGTCTAATAAATGTACCTTCAGTTTATTCATATATCAAAATATAGTCTTAGCCAAGAAGTTCTTTACTTTGTGTTGTGCCTTACTTATTCCTGCTCATCCATTCATTAGATCCGATCCATCAATATGACTTAACAAAGTAGAAATACATGACTTAGTTAAAATGATGGACATATTTATCTTGAACTCTATCTGCTGTCTCTAAATGAGTTGTGCTAGTGTTTTTGTTAATTAAGTGCTGTTGCTGTGAATTTCTGTTGTTTGATTTCTCAGCAGCAAGTGGTTCATCAAATGCAAATTTGATTTTTAAGTCATATGCTGTTCTTTTATCACTCAAAAACTGTAAATTTCTGCAGCACTGGGAGCAGCTTTTTCGTGTGAGGGACCAAGTGAAGGTGGATCAAATGCATCGAAAACTCCAGGTGCCTATGTCAGAACTGCTTGATTAAGGGAAATTAGGTATTAGTAATGCTAAATCGCATGATATTGAGATTGATGCTAGCATGCAGGGCTTCTATATTTTTATGTTGGGATTTCTCTTAAGCTTTTTTAGGTCGATCCGATGATCGGGCTTGTGTCTAAGCTGGATTATGTGTGCTTCGTTTGCATAAAGCCGAAAGCTGCATATATGAATCCTTTGTTTTGAAAGTCATGGGCCCAAAATTATGATCGTTATGAATAAAAAGCACTGCAATTCCTTATGCGTAATGTTGTTCTTACATAATTTTTTTTTTTGGTTCAATTTATTGTGGATTTTAATTCGTGTTGGATAACTAGAGACTTGTTTAATTTAACTTTGGAACTGGACAGTGGTCGGAACTTTCCGTATAGTAAAAAACGAAATAACCAATATGACACCAGGGAACTGAATAAAGAGGAGATATACATTGATCAAGAAAATTGTCATAACTTGTTACAGCTTATAAACTTGGCAAATAATTTGTCTGTTCCTCTTCTAAAAAAAGTGCAGCCCTAGAATTGAGCATCGTGAAATCAAAACACTGCAATTTCATATGTTCTATGCTGCTCCTACATACTTTTGGTGTGTTTCAACATTTTGATTGGATAACCAGGAAATTGTTAATGTATTATTGTGTTATTTACTTTTGTGGGCACCTTGGTGAACATTGGAATTCAGACACTTTATGCGTGTGATCCCTGAAACCACAACACAGTCAGGACAGAGACCATTTGATACAATTTAACTTGTGCATAGGTAAAACTCAAGGGATAAAGAATTGACATCATCAAAGAATAACAAAGCATGTCAGTTTTAATAACAAAGCATGTCAGTTAACCGAGTCTGGCATATCAATTTCTATCTTTATTACATCTAGAGTTGTGTAACTTAATCTGCTAGCCATGAGAAATCAACTAAACAGAGTATGCATTCTGACTTCTGACTCTCCTTCGTTGCTGACCGAGTCTGGCATCTTTGCCACAGGGCATTGCTGAAACTCTGTTGAACAACTTGTACTTCTAGCTATAGCAATCATATATAAATTGTATGCTCATGTCAGTTATATTGACAGGGATAAATAGATGGTTGGTTTATAAGTGCCATATGTGTCTGCTGAAAAAAATGTGTTTGAGCTTCCAGTTTTCAGGAAGCGAGTATTCTTGTGAAGATTAAACTGAAGAGTGAGAATCTTGGATAAGAGCCGTGGTTCTCTCTAACTGAAAAAAGCTGCATGAAGTCAACAAATCAGATCATCTGCAATCAAAATATTGTTGAAATGTTGTATTTGAAGTCATCAAAATCACATAATAATCCATGGCTTTCAGTGCAAGTAACAGTTGGGATTTTCAGTGCAAAAGCTGAAGCAAAAATGTCATTTAACTATATATAACGAAATCATTGTGTGTAAAACTAGTTTTGGCAAAACTCAGGTTTATTGGGATGTTGTAGGGTTAACCTTTGTCCATGCATTTCATCTTTATGACAGACCACTGTTATATCAGGAGATTTACTGCACGGTATTTGGTCTATACAGTGGTGTCAGCATATATTTGGGTTAGAGGGTTCAGTTACTCAATTTGCACTCCATAATTTATTGTTTATCTCTCTTTTTTTATTTTTTTCTTTTGTTTACCTCATCTGCTCCATTCTTTCTTTTCGTCACTAATAACTTTGTGTGGTTGACTGCAATGTTGATCATCTCTTCATTTATTTTCCTCTCTTCCTGCAATGTTAAGTCAAGTCGTCAAAACCACATTATCCATGCAATAATTTGTTTATGGTTTTCATTTTTACTTTTACTGGAAAAACTCTTTCACTTCCTCGCAAAAAAGTAAAATCAAAGCAAAACTCTTAATGCAAGAGCGGTCGCAAAATAATTTATTCGCTCTAAGAAACGTGCTTTGAGCTGTGTAGTACAACGGACCTGATTAGTTGGTATCCAAAATTTACTCAACCAAAGATTTACACAATCACTTGGTAGGCTACCAAAACTTGTCAATCTCTCACTTATAGTTTGCTATAAGATTATCTATAACAACGACAAAGCAAAAATGAGAGGCATTGGATGTTTTGGGTCACCAGCATGAAAATGTCACGCCCCCAAATTTAGCCACTCTCCAACAACGAAGGCAATCTCCACCGCGTCTCCTTCAACGCTCTCCCTACTCTCTCGTGGGACCGACCATGGTGTCCCGCACTCCCCGAGGGTCATCTTGTTGCTCCTCCGCTCCACCTCCCGCCTCTAGGCCGACTCGATCGTTGCAATGCGCCCGTGTGTGTCGCCAAGACCGCCCGTCCCTGGCCGGGTACCTCCAACAGCCAACGCAAACGGAGGAGGCGGACTCGCATCACTGCTTTCGCCGCACCCGCAGTGCGCCTCGAAGGCCGGAGCAGAGCACCTACGTGGAGCGTAGCAAGGGCGGACGCGCGCTATTGCCCCCGCACCCGGCGACCGAGCTCGAGTCGGGCTACCCCCCCGAGCTCCACTCGCCGTCTGCTGGAGCTGGTTTCACTAGGCCGCGCCGGTGGCTCTGTCGTGGGTCCGCTTGGCACCAAAGTGGCTGCGCCCCGTTGTGGTGTTGCCTAGCCATGTCGGTGGCACCCCATCGTGGGTGCGCCTCGCACCGCCGCCGCCGCGCCCGCCGCCGTGCCTTCGCGATGTCGGCGGCTCCTCGCCGAGGTGGAGTGTGAGGTGTCAAGGCCTGCACTAGCGAGCTCGGAGCCGGGGCCGCTTGAGCTCCGCTCGGTGTCTCTCTTAGAGCCGATGCCGCCTAGCCGCCACCGACTCCCCCTCGTGGGTATCTACACCGAAGTGCCGGCTCCCCGTCGAGGTGGAGTGAGAGGTGTCAAGGCCGCACTCCGGTGAGAAGCCCGGAACCGGGGCCGCCCGAGCTGCGCCGGGCGTCCCGCTGGAGCCGGTGCTGCCTGGTCACCGCCGGCTCCCCATCGTGGTGGTTTCGCACCACTTCGCCGCGGTTCTGCGCCAAGGCTAACCCGCGCCAGCGCACGCTCACCCCTGATCCGCTCGCACCTCGCCGTCGTCATACAACCCCGGTTGTTGTTGTCGCCATCATACGGGTGGTAGGGATTTCGGTAGAGGAGAAAGAAGCCGCATTTTTGTCTTCCTTCTCTTCTTCTATGCATTTTGCGTTCTTGGAATGCCTGCACTGCTAGAGGGTGATTTTAACCCGTGCGTGGCCTATTTTGGGGTTGGGGAGTGGAATGGGTATGCTGTTTTTGGAGATAGTCTAAATCAATGACAATTTTTTTTTACCTAGCTTTGGCTTGCCAAATCGTTAGGTGGTAAAATATGGTTATGGGCCAAGGTGTCCCACACTCACGGTGTAATAAATTGGAAAAGTCCGAATTACCTCCTCCAACTATCATGAAAGTTTATTTTTCCTCCCTCAACGTCAAAACCGGACAAACCATCTCCCTCAATTTTTCAAACAATGCAAATTACCTCCCTCGAAGGTTTTGAGGGTGGTATTGCTACAGATTACAGCGGTTTCCCTTTTTTCATTTTTAAAAATTCGGTTGAATCTTTGAAAATCATAGTAAATCACAGAAAAAATCATAAAATGAAAAATCCAATTTTGTTAAGACTCCACATAATTATATCTACACACTGAATATATAAAAAAAAAAAAAAATACAAAACTTTCGTAGCAAAAACTTTATATTAAAGTATATCATATTATATATTCACTGTGTAGATCTAATCATGTGGAGTCCAACAAAATTAGATTTTTCATTTTATGATTTTTCTGTGATTTACTATGATTTTTCAAAGATTCAACCGATTTTGTTTTTTAAAAAATGACAAACCGTTGTTATTGTAGCAATACCGCCCTCAAAACTGCTCGAGTGAGGTAATTTGCATGGTTTGAAAAATTGAGGGAGGTGGTTCCCTCAAAACTGCTTGAGTGAGGTAATTTGCATGGTTTGAAAAAATTAAGGGAGGTGGTTTGTCCGGTTTTGACGTTGAGGGAGGAAAAATAATCTTTTTTCATGATAGTTGGAGGAGGGAATATGGACTTTTTCCTAATAAATTCTCTCCAACCAAATTAAAAAACAATCCTCGTTGGGCCTTGGGCCCTGGGCCGAATCAGGTGGGTGCCCAATCAGAGCGCCAGTCAAACCTTATTTTTCCCATCCGTTCCTCTCCACCTCTCGAACCAGCAGCAATCTAGCCATGCCACCGCCGCCGGCGGCCCTGTTGGAGGAGCTCATTGAGGAGATCCTCCTCCGCCTCCCTCCGGACGAGCCGGCGGGCCTTTTCCACGTCTGCCTCGTCTGCAAGCCATGGTGCCGCCTGATCTCTGGCCCTCGCTTCGACCGCAGGTACCGTGAGTTCCACCGCACGCCCCCTATACTGGGATTCCTCTGCAGCGACTTCACCACCGAATTTGTCTGTATTTCCCGATTCGTGGCCACATCCTCCTGCCCGCCGCTTGGACCGCCGCTGCCGTTTGCTCGATGCGCGCGCCACGGGCGTGTGCTGCTGTGTCGCAGTAGGGTCCTTGGGAAGGGGAACGTCCTCGTGGTTTGGGACCCCATCACCGACGAGGAGAGGGAGATTCAATTTCCCAAGCTGACGTGGCCTGCGTCATGCACCTGGACGGCAGCGGCAGCAGTTGTCTGCGCTGCAGCCGCCGATGGTGGCCGTTGTGAGCACCTTGATTGCCACTGGGGAGCCTTCCTCGTGGTTTATGTTGTTTCATCATATTCTGCTGAGACGTTCATCTGGACCTACTCATCCGATCTTGGATCGTGGAGCGACCCAATTTCCACTCAACAACATAAGGAATATGTTGATTTATTCTCTCCCAGTGTGCTCGTGGGGAGGAATGCGCTCTACTTTGCTTTCTTGAGTAAGGCGAGAGTTCTCAAGTATGATTTGGAATTTCATAAATTGCCTGTAGTTGGACTACCACCTTTTGCATCATTCTATTGGAGGCGATCTATGCTTAGAACCACAGAGGATGGTCGGCTGGGACTCGCCACCATACATGAATGGAAACTCTGCATGTGGTCCAAGAAAGATGGTGCTGAAGCAGATGTTGTATGGACACATGACGGAGTCATGGAGCTAGAAACGCTGCTCTTTAGTAATGCCATCCTAACCGAACCTGTTCTGGTTGGCTTTGTGGATCGGATCGGTGTTATTTTATTAAGGGCAGATAATGTGCTCTTCACAGTTGATCTGAGGACGTCTAAGCTGAAGAAGGTTTGCGACGAGGCCAGAAGCATCCGCACCATTGTTCCTTATATGAGCTTCTACACTCCAAGTACAGTTTTCTTTGTTCTGTTTAGTTTTCCATTAATTTTTAGAATGACGAATTTATATAAAGTTGAATGTCACCCAATCTGATATCACTTTGTATCCTGACTGAATCATTTTTTTTTTATTATGGACCATTTTAGAAGCTGGTTAGATATGCCATAGAAATTATTCTTCGGTTGAGATGCGATGCTTAGATGTTAGGTTCCTGACAACTTAGCCTCAGTCTGGAAGTTTTGTTAATTTGACGAGCTTCTACAATTTAGATCTCAGTCCTACTCACTCATTACCTCTGATATGTCAATGTGACTTGCCAAAAACAAATAGATGGTGATACTTAAACTAAAATGACAGACACATTTGTCGTCTGTTCCTATGGATTTCAATTATTTTGTTTGTGAGAAGCAAGTGTTCATCAAAGGCACATTTGATTCTTTATTGAGCTATAATAATATTATTATTCTCAGAAATTGCAAATTTTTGCAGCTTTGGTAGGAGGCCTAGGAGATGAGGGACCAAGTGCCGGTGTCTCAAGTGCATGAAAAAATTCAAGGTGCATGTCAAGGAGAAAATGGGTTGTAGTAATGGTAAATTGCATGCTACCTATGGTGGTCCTGGTACAACATTGCTAGTATTAGTGAGGTTGGCGCTGGCCTCCAGGTTTTCTTTGTTGTAAGCCAGAATTTCTCTTAGACCTATTAGGCTGATAGTTGGTTCCAAGGTTTATTGTGCTTGTGTGTAAGCTGTTAACCCTGCATCGTCCTACTTTATCATTGACTACTTGTGCTCAAGTATTGCTGTCTGCAACTGAAACCTGAACTGTGGATATCATTCCTTCCTTTTAAAAGTGTTTGTGTCCCCAAAAAAATGGTTGTTATGAAATCTACACTGCAATCTCATATGGTCAATGTTCTTGTTGCATAAATTTATTGTGGTTCAATATCTTGTGGATTCTAACTGGTTGGATAAGAAGATACTAGGTTTTAATTTTCTGTTCTGAGACCTACGTTTGTGGTTCCTGGTAAACATCAACATATAGTTTATATATTTGTAAACCTTGAAATCCGAACACAGCAGTCAATAGGGACAAGACCATTGCCACAATGTCACCATACAGCTTGTGCACAGTTAAACCTCATTGGGAAAATATAACTGACATCGTCAAAGGATAACAGAAAATCTGTTTCGAATTGGTATCTTGGTTAATAGTTACTGCCAGAGTATGGTGTTTGTTTATCTGGATTTTGTACTCACCAGCAAAGCTCAAGTTATCACGGAACTGAGTGCAAATTTATCCCTCCTTGTTTCGTCCTACATTTCCTTGACACTTTATCACTCATCAGCATTATTTGTACCTGAGTTCCTCTCTGAATGGACCATGTTTGCAGCAGGAGTTGATGGTGAGCCATCGTTTGTCTTGCTGAACAATTTTCAGCAAAAAAAAAAAGTTCAGTATTCTGTTGAGTTATTATTCATTGATGATGAAGCTATTGTCTGCATGCTTGGCAGGGCCTCTCTCCTCTTGGTAAAGTGGTTAGTTATGCTGAGCTGGTGATGCATGCATTGCCTTGTTGGAAAATGGCTCTGCACACATTGTGGTTTGGTCGATAGGAAAGCGTGAGTAGGTGGCACGTATGGTTATCGTTGTAGTCCCCGAGCACATTAATAAGTTAGTATAACATGTGAGGACACATACATGAAAGCTGCAAAGGTTAGCCCTCGAGCGACCCAGAGAGGTTCTTCGTAAAGGTACTCGAGAGATCAGAATTTATTCATGAAGTAGATAAATGTTCTTCACAAGATGTAAATGATAACTGAGATTTAGGGAAATAAAGAACTGACATAACCGTGAGTTGTCGGGTGCCTCCATCTACATAATTGAAATGCTAGAGAGTGGAGGAATTTGTTATACATTTGTAGGTAAAAGGAATCTTTTTTTTGAATTAAGCTATAAGGAATCTTGCATCCATGTGGGCGTAAGTCTTCACAATAGTCAACAACCTTCAGTCTGCCTAACAAATTAAAAAAAAAAAAAAAAAAACTACTAGAATCTTGCATACCGAAGTTGAACCCCATCTACACCACCTGCACCTCTATAAATAACATGCAATCATCTACCTAGCGTTCATTATCAGTTCTTAGTAGGCTCTGCAAATAAGCAAGCTCAGAATAATGGCTGGGTCTAATAAGCTTCCAGCCCTTGGCTTCCTGCTTGTGCTTTTTGAGCATTGGGTTAGCCAAAGCCACTAGGGTCTCTGTACACTATAGTACATCCACAGGAACAGGTATCGGAGGTGGAAACGGAGGTGGATTTGTGAGTGGCGGCGGCGGTGGGTCTGGTAGTGGTTTTGGATCAGGTGAGAGTAATGTTGGAGGTGAAGCTCATGCAAAGGCCGGAGGCGCGGGTGGTGGTGCCGGCACATCGCAATATGGTGGTTCTGGGTTTGGCGTCCGGATCTGGTGCGGGGTCTGGCTCTAGTGCTGCGAATAGGGGTAATGGGAATTTGGTATCTCAGGGGTTCTCGAGTGCCGGAGGAAGTGGCGGTGGGGGTGGCAATGGGCAGGCTGAAGGTAGTGATAGCTCCAGTGGTTACGGTACTGGTGGTGGTACTGGATCCGGCTTTAGTGAGGCAACTCTAGATGTTAGCTATTATGGACATGGACAAACAGATGTTGATGGTCATGCAAAAGCGAATGCTACTCAAAGTGGTGGTGGCACAGGTGGTGGTCAAAATGGTGGCAGTGGTGGTGGTGGAGGTGGTGGATCTGGATATGGTGAGGGACGTCTTGACAAACCCCCGTCTTGATGTTTCATTATCATCATCCCAAGCTAGAGCCCAGAATTAGTTCTTTCAACTTGATGTTTGAATACTTATATGTCATAATTCTAGCTACTTTTGCAGTTTCATGTACTAGATTGAAAATAATAAAGGGCTCCACCATTTTATTGAGCATAGCTATATGTACGTAGCTAAGACTTTGTCCTCTATACACTTTGATTTGTTTTGTATCATGTGGCTTTGTAATAATTAATTGAATGAAATGCGTATTAATAGGATATCAAGAGTTAATTAGGTCACAACACAGAAAGTGCACATAATGTTTTTCGGATTGATCTGTTTCAACCTCTCCTGCTGCGAGGCCTGTGCCGTGATCCCTCCTTGGCTCTTTGCCGCCATCCCCACCGTGCCTGCTGCCTCTTCCGCCCCGACCTCTTCCCTTAATTTAGGCCAGTGACACCTGAAATCTCTTGGTAGCAATCCACTCTTTGGTTGACTGAAATCGTTTGCAGTTTCAGTTAGCTGAAGGACAGGAGACATTTAAACAAACTGTCTGAAGGTGACCCTGCAGGACGAGCAAGTCAAGACAGCTCGTTTCAGGACGAGCAAGTCATTCGATAAAAGTGAAGAAAAAAAGGTGAAGTTTCAGTGTTTTCAGCATATCTCATTATCCTTTATAGGAAAAACGCAATTGGGCAAGAGGAGTTTTTGAAAACATAAAGTAGAACTAGATTTTTTTTTTGAAAACTATTCGGGGGGAGAGCTTCCCCACCTACTTTCATTTCAAAAAAAAGTCCACATTTTTAGGGAACGGGAAGAAACCCTGGTCGTCCGGTTAATCATGGAAAACCGGACTAAAACAATACAACACCACACAAGAACACAAAAGAAGGAGAGAAAGATACAACGCCAAGACACAAGAACCCTCCAACGAAGCCTCCAAGTAGGTGGATGACGCAGACGCCGCCCGCTGCAACACCATGCGGAGTTGCGCCGACTCGCCGCGCGATGGTGGGAGGCGCGCACCGCAAGCATCACGCCTGAAAGAGGAGGCTGCCAGCCGCCACACCACGCGGAGCCGCGCCGACTCACCCGCGACGGTGGGTGGCGGCCGCAAGCGCCGAGGCCTCGGGCGGAGACAGGAGGGTGCCGTCGCCGCTACACCACGCCGAGCCGCACTCGACTTCCCGCGACGGTGGGAGGCGCGCAGATGCAAGCGCCCAAGCCTGGACGGAGAGAGGAGAGTGTTGGCCGCTCGCCACACCATGCGGAGCCGCCCCCCGACTCGCCCGCCGCATAGCAAGGAGGCACACGCCGGCAACCGTCCGCCCTAGACAGGGGGCGCAAAAGACATGAAGGGGTAGAGATCACCGGCCACTGCCACACGGGACAAGATCGACAACGACGCACGCTACGAGCTGAAAACGGTGAGGAGCTGCTTGGGGTAGGGAAGGTGGTCTCATGTCAACGCCTCCAGGAGGAAAGCGACGCCAAAGGCCGGTGACCGCATCATTAGAAAACCGAGAAAGGATTTCTCCCCGACTAGAACCCACACCAGTGCAATGGATGGAATCACCATGAACAACGCCTCAAGGAGGAAGAACGACACCCGAGGGTGTTGCCGCTTGTTGGCACGAGCACACAGCCCGACTAGGATTTCGCCCCGGTGATATTCGAACCACCGACCCTTGCCGCAATCGTCCGCACACGATGTACGGAGGAAAAGGCAGAAGAAGACACCTCCAATGAGGGAGCGGCATCCGAAGACATTGCCATCCGGTTTTCACCATACCTCAACCAACCCGCCGCACCGGGCGGACGACGGAGAGGACGCATCGTGCAGCACCACCCATGCAGTTCCACCGAAGCGAAGTCGACCGTGCACGCCTAGAGCTCAGAGCAGCACGGCACGGGCGTTGTCGATGTTCTCCACGGTGTGAAGTCCATGGAGGCCCCAGGCCGTGGGGAGGAGCAGCACGCGGGTCGTGGCCGGGCAACATCCATTGACGCTAGATCTGGTCGAAATGCGAGGCCGCGCAGCAGCGCCGCTGGAAGGGCGAGGTCACTTCCGCCCGGCGCATCATGGGATGGGCGTCGGGAAGCCGCCTCCGCCCTTCCATGCACGCCTCCAGCATGCACCGCGCGTCGTCACCGCCGCCATGAGTACGGCATTGCTCGCCGCTCCGAGATCCACCGGCGCGGGGCGGGCAGCTCCAATCCACGAGCCGATCCGGGCCATGGGGGGGCCGATCCATGCTCTAGGGCCATGGATCCGTCGCTCATAGCCCCAAATCGTCGGGCGCCCGACCACGAAGACAAAGGGGGTCGAGGATGGGGAAGGACTGGGGGATGATGGGGGCGCAGGGCAAGGGGCCTCGCCGCCAATAGAAGCCATAGAGGGCCTCCCTAAGAACCCCGGGCAGCGCCGAGGACGGGTGGGTGGGGGAGGGGGGCATGGCGGCGGCGGCGGCGGGTTCCCGCCCGAGCCGCCCCTAGAGGAGCGACGTGGGGGCGGGGTTTTTTCCATGTAGAACTAGATTGAAATTGGAAAGACACTCAACAAAAAAGGTATATACTTGGTGAAATCATAAATTCTAAGATACTGTAACCTGAATGTCTGGCTGTATTTTCAACGAAGCTTAGACATCAATCTCCATACAGAAAAATAAAAATTGCTATATATAAATTTGTCATGTTTATCCACACATAGAGAACAAAGAGAGCACACTCCTACTATAAAGTAACCATTCTTAAGTAATAGATGTCTAGAACAAGCAAAACAAACGAATTTGCATCTTGTAATACACTAGTAACCAAAATCTTTTACGTGGCCAGGCATTTTAGATTTTGCGTGGCGGGTTGCTTTGTAGCCCGTCACCGCTGTGAGGTCACGCTTAAATCGCGACATTTTGCATGGCGGGCTAATCGCGACATTTTGCGTGGCGGGCTACAAGTGCTCGCCACGGTACATCGATTATCCGTGATGTGCACATTAGGACGCCTGCCACGGTTCGATAGAAAATAAAAGAAAAGCGAAAACCCTCGACAGGCCTCGCTAAGCCCGGGCCCATGGGCCCGACGAGCCCATCTAGGGTGGCCCCGCAAGCCCTGCCGGCCGGCCGCGCGCCGCCGGCCCACGCCACGCGCCGCCGCAAACCCGCGCCTGCCTTGGCCGGCCGCCGCGCCGGCCGGCCGAAGAGAAGGAGGGGAGAGGAGGGAGGCCGGAAGAAGGAGAGAGGGAGAGAAAGTGAGGGACAGAGTGGCTGCCGGCCGGGAGAGGAGAGGGAGAGAAAGTAAGGAGAGAAAGTGAGGGAGATGGAGGATTGAAACCCTAACTTATTATATAGGTGGCTACCTGATTGGGCCTCGCCTCGGGCTTTTTGGGCCTGCTTTTTTCCGTGACGGGCTATTAAAACTGTCCCCACGAAAATCAATTTACGTGGCGGGCACCTTAACACGCCCGCCACGTAAAATACACTATTTTACATGGCTGGCGTGTTAAGGTGCCCGCCACGTAAAATCGATTTTCCCTCCATGAAAAATAAAACTGGAAGTGGCAGAACATTAACTGTGACGGGCAAATTGTGTGCCCACCATGGACAAAAAAACCAGACATCACGCAAAATCATTTCGTTACTGGTGATAAAAGTCATATATGTAAGAACAGCTAGTATCTAATTATTTTGCGTGACCACCGCAGCTGCAGTTTGCAAAGCACGGGATCTGTAGATGGTATACAATGAAAAACAAACAGACTCCAACCAGCAAGATCTCCAAGGGCGCGGTCAACTCAGTTCTGTCGTGGGCGGTGATCCAGAATTGAATACAATTGGACACCGGCATGGCCTTTGTCGGCAAGATATTAGTAAACACCCACGCATAGGAACACTCAGTTTACCTCTATGGACGCCTTCGAGAGACAAGATATGTGAACCATTCAACTGAAAGAAGGCTAACATGGTAGTATTTATGTTCTTTGAAATATTAGTAAAGAGCATCACCCTAGGTACACGGTAATATACACATTTCTATAACTAAGAAATGATTTAACATCCCAATGAGACGATTCATCACTGTGTCTCAGTGAAGGTGTAAATCTATAATATATGTTCTATTCACTGGAAGTGTATATTTTCTAGAGGCTTTTGTCGGCAACAAGCTTTGATGCATCTCTTCACCAGTCACGTGGCAACACCATTTCCCAATTTCCATCTCGTGATCGCTGCTTGCAATTAAGTAACCGCATATGCAATTCTTAATACAGTACGTGACAAGGATGTAATTAAGATCAACTTAATAGTACGATGTACTACTACTTCCATTGAAAACACATATACTATATTGGTGCGCATCCCTAGGACCGATCTTCTGTCCCTGAATTTATTTATTTATTTTAAAAGACTCCAACTACCTAGATCTCCCCGCGAGGTCAACATAGGTCAGTCATGGCCATCGGTACAGGAATTGGATTGTTAAATTGTACTATTTTAGACAGTGGCATAATCTCCAAAAACAATATATACAACTTTCAGCACAAAGTTCTCCTTTTAATATATCTATCTACAACTTTTCAATTAAGAAACAGTCATGTCACTTTTGAAAATATCCAAGCTTAACATATCAAAAGTAATAATACTCCCTCTGTTCCAAATTGCAGTTCACTTAGGCTTTTCTAGTTCTATTTTTTTACTATGTATCTAGACATAGTGTATAACTAGGTGCATATCAAAATCAATGTATCTAGAAAATGTAAAGTGAACTACAATTTAGAACGGAGGGAGTATGTAATAAAATTTTTTGGAATAGTTAGCTCAACCAATAAATGTTTCTTATTTGTTACTGTAGAAAGTAGTACACATCTATTTGTTCTTGGGTTTATGTGAGGCAATTAATTCAAAGTGTACCTCTTTCAGTAGAATTGTCAGCATGGTAATTGAAGTCACGTGCATGCATGCATGCTCCCTAGATGTATATATACGACCTCTATGCCAGTCGTTATTTTTATGACACTGAAAGAATTCGAATAACGTCACAATATATATGCTTTAGTTGAAACCTTAGTAACCCTAGCTAAGGTAAATGGTTTATTACTGTATCACGATGGTTGTATCCGTGCGCTGGGTCAACTCAAATGTCGACAAAAGCTCAGTGTACCTACTTTACTACTATATATCTACATGGGATTTCGTAGAACCCTCAATTTTTTTCAGTTTCAAAGATACCACGTCGTCGACCGGTCGACGTGCATGCCAAATTATTTTAATTATGTTGACCCAGCGCGCAGCGCCTTCATTTAATATGGCTTTAAGATTCCATTTGTACTCCATTTCATAGTTATTGCGGCAAGATCCTACGGGGCCCTGTCATTAATGACATGCACACCATCCTAGTTTGTGCATTGAGACTGCCCTCGTGAATGCGTCACTTGTTTTAAAGTTACAAATGATGCCCAGAGGATTAATTCATCATTGTGGAAAAACTTTACTACCAATGCTCCACACACTACTATAGAAATGATTTTAGAAGACGATGTCCAAATATTAACGAAGGCAGGCACAAAATTCAACTGCCTCCTAAAGTCTTGATGGACTAACAGAGGCGGGCATTTTGATCTACGGAGGCGTCACTTTTGCGCACCTCGTAAAATTTATTTATGGAGGCGGGTGTTATAAGACAACGGCCTCCAAAATAATTTATTTTCAGAGGCGGTCATCTTAAGGAGCCCGCCTCCATCAATAAATTTTTCAGACGCGGGCACACTACAAAGCCCGCATCCAAAAAAGTCAGGCCCAAATTGGTCCAAGAGCGATACATAGTATATATACTACGAACACTAGGAAACCCTAACTCTCTCTCTGACACACATGGCTCCTCCCTCTCCTTCTCTATCTCGCACGGAGTCAGCCTCTCCCTCCCGACGGCGCGGAGGTGGCCCCTCTGCCTCCCGGCGTAGATGCGTGACCCCTCTACCTCCCGGTGGCTTGACGCAGCCCCTCTCCCACTCCGAAACGACGACGTGGCTCCCTCTCGGCGGCGTGGATGCGGCCCTCTCCCTCCCGGCGTCAGATCCGGTGGCGTGGTGTCGGTGGGGCTTGAATCTACACTCGCCGGCGGCGAATCCAACGACGCGGCGGTGTAATGCGGATCGACGACACAACTGCATGCTCCCCGCAGGCGGGCGAATCTGGAGCCCTGCACCCGCTTTCTAGCCGGGTTTTGGGCTTTATTGTTTTTCAATTTTCATTAATGGAGGCGACATCTTAACCCGCCGCCTTTGTTAAGCTACCATTAATTTACTTTTTGATTGGAGGCGGTTGCCTTTGCTCGCCTCAAAAATGAAAAGTGATCGCCTCGATTAACTTTTTTTTGTAGTGACTCTTAATGTGGTCCCAGTTCTTTTCTGCCCTCGTTAAAGCATGTCCTATTTTATTGCTTTCGAAAAATGGGGAGAGGAATGAACCTTAGAGCATCTCCAACAACATATATATATGTATATTTGAAACCTAAAACTTGTTTTGGTTAGGAGAGAGAAGATTTAGGTAATGGTTTTGTGTTCCTCTCCAACGGCATACCTAAAACTGAATAGCTATATTTCATCTAAGGAGTAATCTGCAAATGAAACATTTTTAGGGGCTAATTTGGAAATTTAAGACATCTTCTTCCTCGTTGCCTCTCCCCCCCCTCTTCCTCCCCTCCTCACCTGCATTGCTGCTCTCCTCCTCCCTCCACCGGTCTTCCCCAAGTCTTGGGCCGAAGCCCCGTCCCCTCCTCCGTACTCCACCCCCAAATCACGAAAACCCGCCCCCTCCTCCGCCGTCCCTTGTCCCAAATTGACGCTGTCGCTCCGCTCTTCGCCTTTTCTTGTCCCAAATCGCCGTGGGTGGCTGAAGTGGGGCGTCGTGACAAGAGGAAGGTGGCAGAGGTGTGCAACATTCCAAACCCCATCTCATCCCTGTGCTTCTTCTCTCCCATGCCACTCATCCTCAAATTGATGCCACCAATACCCATAATCGACTCCAGCAACGCTCCTCTACCACCATCCACTTGAATCGACTTTGTCAACTACTCCTTTATCACAAATCAATGAGCCACACCACTTTGAATTGATATCGATCATGCTCTTTTGTTGCTCTCTGCTTGAAACGATGCCCACAAATCGATGAGCCTCAGCCACCGTGAGCTTTACCCACGGCCATGGATGGCAAAAATGATGTAGACATGTGGAGCATGGCCATCGATGATAGGGCTCGAGCACTCCCAAGCCATTGGTACTGGCCTTGGCGTAGGGGTAGTGGAAAGTAGCTACGTGAATGGGCAAGTCCAGAGCTTGAGCAAGCATGGCGGGCTGGAGCTTGGTGGAGGACGGCCTAGCTAGAACTGAGCTCCATGAGCAAGAGCACCACCGGCGCGAGTTGAGGGCAACGGTTCGATGGCGAATGGTCGAGCGAAGCCGGGACAAATCGGAGGATGCAAGGGTGAGGATGGGCAGTCTCGTAAGTTTATGTCGAGCGGCTGGAGATGGCACAATTGGTGGATAGAACGGCAGTGGGATGAGCGTGGAAATGGAGTTGGCGGTTGTACGCTCCCACAAGAGAGAAGGACATATAGAAATCCAAATAAGTTGGATAGGCATATTTGGGTATTTGGGAGAGATATTTAGGCCATTACCTAAAATAGCAATCGATAGAGGCATATTTGGGTAGTCAATCGCCACCACGGAGGCGCCCAAGGTCGCCACCCCATCACCCTCAACCTCCCCCTCGCTCTAGACCTCCCCCAGCCTGGCAGGATCACCTGCCGTTGGCGGCGGCCGCCACCCCCTCGCCTTCAATCTCCCCCTCACTCTCTACCTCCCCTCCCCTTCCCAGCCCGGCAGATCCCGCTCTGCCGTGGCTGCCCTCACCACCGCATCTCCCTACGGTTGCCGCCCACCTCGCCTCCCTCCTCGACCTCCGCCACCGCCGCAAGCTGCTGGTGTTGCTGGAGGCCTCCCCCCAGTAGCAGCCATCCACTTTGCCTCCGTCGAAGATCACACCAATGCCACGACAAACCCAGCCGCTAGGCGGTCTGATCCGCCAACAACGCCAACATCGCGCTGCGTGGAGCGGGCGAGGGGTGGCATCGACGACCGGACTAGGAGGGAGGGGGCTGGGGATGGACGGCGGCGTGGGGGCGGATGTCTTGCGGCATTTTCCGATAAGGGAAGGAGCGCCGGAGCGGGGGGGGATGAACGATTTTTTTAACTTGATGACTTCTTATTAAATTTCACGAAGCTGATTCAGATTCACAAGAAGTTTTTGTTTTTGTTTTTAGGAGAAGCAGCTCCTCATCGGACCTGAAAAAGACCATTGTACCCTGTAAAATTAATTACAATTCAGTTCCGGTCCTACGTAATTAAATGGTTCCGCCTGCCACTTGGTTCCTCTCATCCTGTTCCTCTAAAACTTTTTAACCATTAGATTTAACGAAATGGAGGGCTCATCGGGTTTCAATGTAACTTTTGGGATGGAGGTTAGAGGGTTTCATCTTTTAGGTTCACAAATGTGCCCATCCAGCTGTGAGCGTCTATATATGTATTCTGTACTGCATAGGTCTCTAAAAGACACAATTAAGTATATGTCATATATGGAAAGGCTTCGTTGTAACAAGATTTCTGGCGGATCGTACCTCAAAGCTGCCCATCCATCTGTTAAGCATTCTTTGGCGGATCGTACCTCAAAGCGCTCTACGATATGAATTATTTGTCATGATTCTTTTTCGACATGATAAATTAGATGTTATTCATGGAAATATGTTATTCATGGAAATGAGATGTAGAGGCCGGATTGTAAAACTTTCCATTATCTAAAAAAGAGCGCACATCTGCATACTCTAGAAACGACCTTTCAGAATTGAACTTCCCTGTAAAGTGCATATATATATTGCACTGAGGCTATTACATTTCATGATAGTGGAGCTCTTTATTAATTTATTTAAACAACATGACATAAAAATATCATTGCAAAGGAAGGAAACTAAATTATGTGATATCAAACAACATGCGTCGATCGAGCTCATCCGTCCTTTTGGATTGATCGCATTACGGTCATTGTTGCCATCACCATACCCCAATCCTGTGCCCCCACCGCCACCACTCCCTCCATTGTAGCCGGTGCCATCACCACCACCACCACCACCACTGTTAGTGCTTCCACTCAAATCACCATTGTTGTAGTACATTGAATTACCAGATCCAGTACCACCACCAGCACCATGACCAATAGATCCTGAAGAACCTCTAGCTTGCCCTCCACCGCCACCGCCACCGCCGCCACCAGCCCTCGAAACTCCACCATAGTAATTGTACTCACTAAAACCCGAACTAGTTCCAGATCCCCCACCATATCCTGACCCACCATTTTGACTACTACCACCGCCACCGCCCCCCTACCTAAACAGTAGCTTGCGATGGTAAATATCGCTCTCACCAGATCCAGTAGCACTTCCACCCCCAGAGCCACCACCACTGACATATCCGCCGCCCCATGCCTCCCATGCCCACCCCATTAGAACTGGACACTCTGGCGGCCACCCTCACACCATTGGCTAATCCTGTCCTGACGAGGGCAGTAATAATGAACACAACCGCTACTAATTTAGTACCTACCATGGTGAGCTATCTACTTGCAAAAGTATATATGAGGTGGGATGAGTTTCCACTAAAGACAGCCCTGGTATTTATAGTGGTCGAGGCTACTCAATGCATGGTTGGTAGACTTCAGATCTTAGATCACCCCTAGTGATTCAAGTGATTTATATAGTATTAAGCTTTTGGAAAAAAAAAAACAACAACTGAAACTAAGGAATCCTGTTGACTTCGATAAACCTTGAATGCATCATCTGTTAGGTGTAAGCATGATGTAATCCATAAACTAGTACTGCGAAGTTGCGTAACATGTACCTAGATACCTTTTGTCTTCTCCATCGATGGTTTGCATCTTACTGTGGCACATTGAATTTATATTATAAACATCACGCATCCGAGAGTCCATCGAGAGCGCAGTTTATATAATTAGTTAAGTATTTTTTTGTACGAACATTGGTGTTCATGTGCGTAGAGTAGCTGTGCACGGCCACCTTTGACTTGTTGACATCCATAATTCAGTTCACTGTGCTCAGCTAGCTGCAACCCTAGGACGGAATATGGTACTAAAAGTGGTGGTTTGAGATAAGCTAGGCTCAAGAATGACGAATTTATATAAAGTGGAATGTAACCCAATCCGATATAGCAAGTATTAAACCCGGCCTAGCACTGAATATGATACCATACTTTATTATTATTATTATTATGGATCATTTTAGAGAAGGTTAGAGCAAATATGCGCGTTGCAACAGGAGTCAGTTTTTCTTTCTCGAGAGTACAAGAATAGCTGTGGGCATTGGGTTTATTTGGTTTATAAACACAACTTGTCGCATCACAAATTAGCCATGCCATAGTTTTTTAGGTAGTTGTTTGATTCACTGTCACACATATATGTTGTGCCATACTATCTTAGCACTGTTGCCACATGTAATAATATGAAATGTTCAAACCAAGTCACATGAAAACATGGCATAAATGAAGGCTATAGATCTTGATAAGTTCTAGAACTATGTATTTGGCAATTTTTTCATTTGAAATCATTTTGTCACGGAAAAACTACATTTGAATTTCTCAAATTTAAAATTTAAAATTTTCAAATGACCTCGGATGGACAAACAACGTAAATGATTAGCGACGGAAAAGCTGACCCACCTGTAAGGATTCAGACCAGCTTGAAAAAGAAGCCCATGAGGGAGGATCACTCATATCTGAATATTTTGCATTAGTAACCTCGATTTATTTTAAAAACTATTAATACCCTCCCACCTTTTCTCTCTCTAGTATCTTTAGATCTGGAACCCTATATTTCTTTCTGTTCTCTTCCCTAGTCCCTATTTGTAATGTTAATGTATCCATGGGTGAGTGAGACTGAGCATGAGCCGGTCTTGGGCAGGGCTGGACGACAAAAATTTTCTCTCTTTAGTATTAGGGGTGTAGTATAGAAATAGATATAAATTAGGTAATTAGGTATAGATAATGTATAGATATGAATATAGACATAGATATGCCTTGGAATTATTCATCTATTAACAAATGTCATGTTTAGATGGTAGGTTGGGTCAGGATGCCGGAATCGACCATGGGAGCTCCTCAGCCTCCAACAAGACAGGGTGGAGGCTCCCCGCCCCAGACCATGGGGCTTGAGCTCGACCCTACCTAGCCATGCGGGAGCTTGAGCTTGACCTTGACTCGACCATAGGGGAGTGCATGTAACAAAAGGTGGGAGAAGAAGATGCAACACCTAATATACTTTTGAAACATACGCATGAGGATAGTTGAAAGACTTGAAACATCAGAAACACTAGAAAAACACACCTGATCTACTTTTGAAACATCTGAAAGCCAACGGTTGAAACATATGCATGCATGAAGGTAGTTAAAACACTTGAAAACATCATTTTGAAACACTAGAAAAACACACTTGATCTACTTTTGAAACACATCTGGAAAATAGTTGAAATATAAGACTAAAACTAGCTGAAACACTTGAAACGTCCCTTTCGAAAACACTTGAAACATCTCTTCTAAAACACACTTGAAACTATTACAACCACACATAAACATCGAATAAAACACATGCAACATATGTGCAAAACATATGCAACATCCAAATAAACACGATTGCAATTTGCATCAGGGAAAAACATAGATGAAACATATCTCTACGAAATATGTGAAACACTCGAAACATACTATTGTAGCATGCCTTTGAAAACAAATACAACATGTGCAACATCTCTCGATCTACTTTTACAACATACATATGGTTCGGAAAACATCTGAAATAAGCAATTGAAATATTGGGGAAAGATAAAAAGCATGGTCTGGGGCATCGATAGCGGGGTGAGAGGGAGCGACGCAACAGCGTGCATGCGGGACCGTGATCTTTGGCCGGTGGAAGGACAGGGGACGGCGCCTCCCGAGTCGTGGCGGGCGGAAAGGTCGTAGAGGACCACCAATGCAATGGAGTGGAGTGGCACGCATGGCAAGGCGCAGTGAGCACGGTCGAGGAATGTGTGGTGCCGTTCGGCACCCGTGGACGCAGCGGGGAGCCCCGTGGGCGGCAAAGTGGCAGGCGGCGGAGGTGCCAAATCGACCTCGTAGTCCGGATCGAGCCCGTCCGGCCCGCGAGCTCTTCAGCGGACAGCGCCGCGGCCGCACCGGCTCCAAGAAGATCGGGTGCATCATGGGCGAGGAGAGAGCGGAGCTCCGCCTCCTTTTGCGGCGGGAGGTTGGGGAACATGGTGAGGGTGTGGCCCCGTGCCGGTGGGGGATGGGCCGAGGAAGGAGGACGGAAATAGAGGACCTCAACGGCATAGAGACGGCCGGCGATGCGGTCCGGCCCTGCGCAGCTCCATGCTCGCTGCGCGGGGCGACGGCGCGTTCCGGGTGGCGGCCTCGGGGTTTGGCTCGCCGGTGAGGCTGGTGGGCGCCTGGGCGGCACGAGAGAGCAAGAGGGAGAGTGGGAACGGGATGGGGCAACATCGGGCTGGGGGCGACTCGCGCGGCCCATGAACGAGGCGCCCGTGACTCAACCGGTGTCCGGACGCACAAATAACCGTGTCGGGTTTGGCTACTTCTCTCGGTTCAAATATATAAATTTCCCTAAATAGTTAAATAAATAACAAAAAAAGTCGTGCCCCCGACTCCCGAGCGAACCATCTACCACCACAACCATGGCGCCGCCGCTGCCTAGGCTGATGGAGGAGCTTATAGAAGAGATCCTCCTCCGCCTGCCACCACAGCAGCCAGCGAGCCTGGGTCCAGCGGGCTTCGTCTGCAAGCCTTGGCTTCGCCTGCGTCTCCGATCTCAGCTTCCCGCGCAGATTCCGCGAGTTCCACCGCAAGCCCCGATGCTGGGATTCCTCTGCGACCACGAGGACAAGCGCTCCTGCAGCTTGTGCGCACCACGGCGTCCTCCTCCCCGCTGCGGCATGCCACCTGCAGATCCCAGCCCCGCTGGTGCACGCTGGACGCACGGCATAGCCGTGTCCTCCCACGACTAGGAGAACCCACACAGAACGTCCTCCTCGCCCGTCTGGGACCCCATCACGGACGTGTTGCAGGAGCTTCCCGTCCTGCCGCGGGGGCGTCCAGCTGCACCGCTGGCGGTTCTGTCTTGCCCGCCCGTGCCGGCGCCTGCGGCGACCACCATGATTGCCACCTTGGATCTTTCCTCGTGGTTTTTCGTGGGCACTGATCCTTATGACATGTTCGTCTGCACCTCGACTTCGGCCGATTATTCAGCCGCGTGAGCGACCCAATCTTCGTTCAGCACCCCAATGACTGCTACATCTACGCTGGCTACTCGCCACCCGTGCTGCTAGGAAACAACCTCTATTTTGGGATTCCAAGGACCAACACTGTTTTGCAGTACGATTTGGAACTGCATGAGATCTCGTGGATTCAGCTTCCAACCCTGTTCTACTGTTACCAGCGTTGTGTGCTCACAACAACGGAGGACCGTCTGGGGCTCGTCAGTCTGTTAAACGATAAACTCTACATGTGGTCCAGGATGGACACTCCTGATGCGAATGCTGGATGGACACAGATCAAAGACATTCATCTTGGGATGCGAGTCCATGTTGATCCCATCTTTCTTCCAGATGCTTGTGTGGTTGGTTTCGCAGATGGTCTCGATATCGTTTTCGTCACGGTGAATGCTGCACTCTTCACGGTTGATCTCAAGACGTATAAGGTGAAGAGAGTATACTCTGGCAGAGCAATCCATGCTGTCTTTCCATACATGCGCTTCCACAGTCCAGGTATATATATGAATTTGCTTGGTTCTTAGTTCAGTTACCAACATGGCACAATAGAGCTCAACAATATTGAATTTATGAAATTGCAAAATCACAATAATCTCATATTGACCAGGGTCCTAAATCTTATTATTATCGGCAATCTTTGAAACTGGTTGGTACCCACTAGAAATTTATTATTCTACATATCTTAAGTTGCATTATGCTCTCATATATGGTATAACTTGGTAAGACTGACAACGTAGCCTTAGCCAGAAGATATGCAGTAAGAGAGACAATAAAAATGTATTTACTTTGATGAGAGCTTCTACACTTCAGATGCTTCCTCCCTACCTCTTCTTCACTGTAATACTTCCAACTTTACCGCTGTTGCGGGTTTATGAAATGAAATTAGGTGGGGAATCTCTCCCTCCGTTTGTTCAAAGTCAATGCATAGTGATATCGGTGCTAAATGTTAGAACATAGTTATCCTAATGTGCAAAATGTAACGGTTGTATAATTAATAAATTACCGCTATTTGGTTGGTAAGGAATAATTTTCATCGAGGGGCCAGATTTATTTACGCAAACAGCTTATGATATTTTCAAACTCTCTAAATTGTCACAGCATTGGAGGCATCCTATTTAGGTGATGAGGAACAGTGCAGCTGGATCTAGCTAGTGCATGACAACCGAAGGTGTTCATGTGAGAGGTTCTCGGCCAAGGGAAAACTGGGTAGTAGCAGTAATGGTAAATAGCATGAGAGCTATATAATCTATCGTTGGACAGCTCCTTTTGCATTAGTGAGACCTTGATTTGTTGCCCTCAAGGTTTTGTGTTTTACTTTCTTTAACACAGGAGGTTTTCTAAAAACTTTTTAGCCCGATCATTGAATCCAGGTTATATTGTGCTTGTTTGTAAGCTGTTAAGTGCTGGCCCCGCTCTAGTGTTCATGTTTGTTGTTGGTGATGAGATAAAGAAATGTGCAATCCATATCTTATACGGTTCTCCTCTAGGGAATGAAATTGGTTATTCTTTTTTTTTTTTTACGGTCGGGGAGCCCGACCTCTCTTTTTTAATTAAATGAAAGAATAAGTAGTTACAAGGCAACTAGCTAGACCCAAAAAGAAAAAAAAAAGTGTAGCTAAACATAGTTATCTCTCCAGCTATTCAAAAGATTACATTTGACCCCTTTGGCCTTGATACAAATCAAGCCAAACTCCTACATTAAATTGGTTATTCTGAGAAACAAATCCAAGCTTTTGTTCCATTTAATGGGTACTGTTAACAAGTAAAAAGCGCAGAACCCACATGTCAGTCAGTCAACATCAAGTTTGTTTTGACCTTTAAGCGGCAGGCCTCTCTCTGCTGTTGTTTTACTCGTTTCAGCAAGCTAGACTAGAAGCAGCGTGTTGGTGAATGGTGAAGTTCTGCTTATCACAGAACAGGCTGGCCGGATGCAAAATCATATTCCCTTGTCGACAGACGATTGAGGGGGCGGGTGTTTGGTTTAAAGACTTTTTAGTCCTTAGGACTATAAAAAGTCTCTTTTATTAGTCCCTACCAAACCAATGAGGAGGGACTTTTTTGAGATTTTTCTCTATTAGTCTCTAAAAAGACTCTCTTGGAGGGACTTTTTTTATTAGTCCCTAGGACTAAAAAAAAAAAAAAAAAGTACTCCCTAGGAACCAAACAACACCTGATTCATCAGCCATGTCCATCAGTCAGCCATTCCTTGTCTGTCTGGAACAATGCTGCAGCAGGGGCTGATGGAGGCGGTGAATCATAATGTGGTCGCATTGATCTTTAGAATGCATCAACAACATTGCTACTATACATACACACAGGTTGTACACATACAGCCTCGAGCTAGTATGGTTTTTTGTCTATCTGTATGTTGTCCTCGTTGGTACTGCTTAAGCTATCACAACCGAATAGAAATTCATTCCTCTTAGTTTTGCTTCACTTTTACTGAACACTGCATGACTCACCGGTATTGCCTGTTCTTGAGTTCCTGTCTTTTTTAAAAAATTTTAATGAAAAACGAGTTCTAGTCTGAACAGACCATGTTTGTAGCAGGAGTTGATGGTGAGCCATGGTTTGTCCTGCTCGTTGAATATCCAATATGGAGCATTAACGATGATCAGAAAAAAAGGAACAATGTTCAGTATCCATTTTTTGAGTTATTGAAGCTGCTGTCCTGGCACTGGCATTAATATTACAAAGGATTATGGTTGGCACTGGCAGGCATAATTTTGTTTATGGAAAACTGAGAGTGCCGTTCATTTCCAGACTTTCAGGGAAGGAGCATCAGGGGTTACTGACTTACTGTTCATTTTCAAGTGTTATTCTTTGTTAATGGGCTGTTGCTGTCACCAAACTTTATAATTTTCTCTGGCTTTGGGAGAAGTTTATTACAGCTTCAAATTTCTCCCTCATTGATAGGTTTTTTCTACTAGTAAGAAAAAAATTTCGGTCCCAAGCGATAAATGCAAAATTTTGGAAATATCTGGTCAAATTTAAATTGTTTTTTTAGTTTGGCATCATTTCATTAGAAAAACTCTCTAATCAATCATCCATTGCAAATTTATATAACATCAGTGAAACAACATATAGTATCGTCCAATTACGGTAATACCGATATAAAAAAAAAAGATATGTGCTTAGCGAAAAAGTGCGAAATATCAGAAATTTCGCAAAGTTTCACCGATTTTTTTTTTCACAATTTGATTCACGAGTCCTTTCTTGCAATAAAAAAGGTCCTTCCAACGGCAGCTTGAAATCTTTTAAAGTAAGCAATGTTATACATACGGCAGTAAAATAAAATTATGGTAACAGGTAACTACATGAGTAGTGACTTTACTAATTAAGTTTTGTTCGGAGGACAGTTTCTAATCTAATCTAAGGAAACACGGGCACCGCGATTTCTGATTTGCGTTGCGTTTGGCACTTGGGCCTTGGACCGAATATCGGCTAGTCTTCTCGTTTAAAGTCACAAAAAAATCGGCTATTCTTCTCGCTTAAGCTAGCAACCCTCGAGCAAACCCTCACCCGCCTCCACTGCCACTAATGGAGGAGCTTGTTGAAGAGATCCTCCTCCGGTTCCCCGCGCGCACGAGCCCGCGAGGCTCGTCCGCGCCGCCCTGATCAGCAAGCAGTGGTGTGCGCCTCATCTCCGGCCCCAGCTTCCGGCGCAGGTTCCGTGAGTTCCACTGCACGCCTCCCATGCTGGGACTCTTCTGCAACCACACCGCCGGCCCCGCTCGCTTCGTGCCCACAAGCGCCTTCTGCCCACCGCATGCCGACCGCAGCCGCTACGTCTGGACGCCCACCACGGCCGTGTCCTCATCTGGGAATACGTAGAGCAAGTCATCGTGATCTGGGACCCCATCACGGACGAGTAGAAGTAGCTACCCATTCCGTCGGGGCCGATCGATGGCAAACTGTATCAGGGCGATTCTATGCTTTGCTGTCGCCACCTGCGACCACCTTGATTATTGCAACCGTGGACCCTTCCTTGTGGTTCTTGTGGCCTCTAATCCATGTACCACAGTGGGCTACACCTACTCATCTGATGATGATGCGTGGAGCGAGATAGTCTCCAGTATCATTAGGGACTACACTGATCGCTCCAATCTTGATTCCGATGTTGATCCCGAGTGCCCTGTGCGTGTGGGGAATGAGAAACTTAATTCTGAAGTACAGTTTAGAATCCCAAGTGCTCTGAGTATGCAGCCTTATGTGCTCACAACCATGGAGGAAGGTAGTAGGTTGGGTATTTTCACTGTAATTGGCACCAAACTCTATGTGTGGTTGAGGAAGGATGGTCATGAAGTAGATGATGGATGGGCACAAACTAGAGTCATTGAGCTTGAGACATCGCTACCTTTTGGTGCTCTACCTTGTGTGGTTGGTTCCGCGGATGGTCTTGTTATCGTCTTCTTGAAGTTTAATGATCTGCTCTACACAATTGATCTGAATACTTCCAATGTGAAGAAGCTATGCCAGACACAGGGCACAGGAACCAGCGTTGTTCCATATGTGAGCTTCTACACGTACCCCAGGTATAAGTTTGCAATAGTCTCAAGAACAATGAATTTATGAAAGTGCAATATCTGAATCTTATGTCAAATTGGGTTCATCTTTGAAACTGATTAAATATGCATATGCATATTATGCTCTCATGTTAAGATTCAAACAACTTAGCCAAGAAGGGACGCAGTAAGAGATAATAATAAAAACTTAATTATTTTGATGAGTTTCTACACTTGTGGGGTTCTTCCCATCTCTACTGCACTTATGGGGCTCTGGCCATCTCTAATCATGTTCATTTGTGTGTGACATTGTTGGCGCTAAGCTTAGGGACATTTATTTTAATGAGTTTGTTCAAGTGTTGCTATTAACTGATGTTGTGAGTAGTAATTTACTATTGTTTTGTTGGTGAGGAATAATTGCTCATTGGTGAAAAAAATTGATTACTCAATCAGCTGATGATATTCTCATCAAAATTTGTTAACTTTCTGCAGAATTGGAGGCATCTTGTTCAGGTGACGAACCAAGTGCAGGTGGCTCAAGTGCATGATAAACCTAAGGTGCTCATGTCGGAGGTTCTTGGGCAAGGGAAAACTTGGTAGTCATAGTAGTAGTGGTAAATTCTAGCATGAGATCTATGGTAGGACAACACCTTTTGAATTTTAAGCAGGAGTTTGTCTTTGAACCATAAGCTATCAAGTGTTATATCCGCTGCACTGTCCTACTTGATCTGTGATGTACTCCTGTTTGTGATGAAATCTGGAAACATGTGCATTGTGTTCCTTTTGAACACAACTTGTAGCAGGAGTTGACCGTGACACTAGTAACGAAAATGATTTTGCGAGCACTTGCAAAATCTTTTCCGTGGCGGCACTTTTTTGCCCGTCACGGAAAATACCCCGCCACGCCCAGCTTTTTTACGTGCGGGGCGTTTTTGCCCGTCCACGGAAAAAAATTTTACGTGGCGGGCACCTTAACACGCACGCCACGTAAAATAAAAATCTTTTGTGTGACGAGCATGTTAAGGTGCCCGCCACGCAAAAAATGTTCCGTGGCGGGCCTCTTAAAACGCCCGCCACATGAACTGGCGAGGCCCATTAGGCCCCAAAGCCAAATCCGATACTGCTCTTTGTATATATATAGCACCTTGAAACCCTAGCCTCTCATTCTCTCCATCCCTCAGCCGCCGCACACTTTTCTGCTTTTTTTTATTTTTTTTCGAAATCTTTACCGTGGCGGGCACATGTAACTCGCCCGCCACGCAAGCTTGATTAACCGTGGCGGGCACTGTGCCCGTCACGGTAAAAAAATTGTTTTCCGTGACCTTTTACTTGGTGACGGGCACACTTGCCCGCCACCCAAAATATATTTCGCCCGTCACGCAGAAGTGTTTAGGTACTATATATCATGAGGCGTGAGCCATGGTTGTCCTTGTCATTGAATATCCAATATATGGTCACAGAGCATATTAACGATGTTCAAAAAAAGAAGGGAACAATGTTCAGTATCCCTGTCCTGGTACTAGCATGAACATGCTTACAAAAGCTTGGGATGGTTGGCACTGGCCTAAAAAAAGAGAGAAGGTGGTTAGTTATGCTGACCTGCAGATGCACCCATTTCCTTTTTGGAAAACTGAAACTGTCGTTTTTGTTTGAGACTTTGGGCGAAGGAGCATTGGGAGTTACTGTTTCAGTTTGGTTTTAACCGTTTAAGTAAACAAGTATGTTGTATGCAGTGTATGTATCAGTTTTCTTGGTGAGAAGCAAGTGTTCACGGCGATGCCATGTTTTTAACTGGTTGATGTTGTTATCAAACTTTGTAATTTTCTGTTGTTTTGGGAGCACTTTGCAGCTTCTATAAATTCAGTTTACAAGTCCTTCCAATGGCAGCTTGAAATTTTCTAAACTAATTATTACAGTAATTAATGTTACATACAATAGTTAAAAAAGAGTAACTTAATACAGTAATTAACCGTTTAAGTAAACAAGTATGCTGTATGCAGTGTATGTATCCTCCACCATTTTCGGGAGGAATATCGTTGTCACCAACCAGTGCTCCTAGTACTTCTTTTTTTTTTTCACACTTTCATGATGATCTGAACCCTGACCAAACAGATTCCTGTGTCACTCTCTGGCCATCTGAATCCAGATCACTTAATACCATCTAGAGAGACTGCCATCTAATATCTGAAAAGTCAGTCGTAGGAAATATAAGCAGATAAGAAACCACGCCATTTTCTTGATGATGTACAATAGTCATGACTCAGGTGCTTTTTTCTTTAATAATAATTGTATTGTCATTGCAAGAGTTTGTATTTAGTAGTACAACATCTATCTTCTTACTGCTATGTTGAGATTGACAGATAAGTGAACCTTAAGCTAGGGGAAAAACTCATGAGTTGTCTATACTAATGAATAAAATGCCCTATGGTTTTTCATTTGTAAATCAATCCCTCATCATATATTTTTCTTTTAGTCTGCAAAATAAAGCTGGACAACCTTTTTCTTTTGAGAAAAACGAAGGAGGATAAATTATTAAAATATGCACATTACTACCCAGTATTGTAAACCTATAAGATGTAGTTGAGAATGGATCCTATATATATGCTAATAAGATTGCAAAAAGTGTAGCTAGTGCAAATAAAAGGACATAATAATGGATTGATTGGCGGAGCACATACTATCTCTTTAATGTGAACGAGCTTCATCTTATTCTTCCTTGATCTGCACCATCGAACTAGCTTGCAGCAGTCAGTAATCTCCAGGCGTTCGAGGCATTTGAGTTGTTGTATGCTCTCTGGTAGTGTCTTGACGCGTTTGCAATCGCGTACCTCGAGCCTGACGAGAGATGTGAGGTCTCCCAAACTCTCCGGCAGCGCCACAATGCTCTCGCAGGATCCCACATATAGAAACTTGAGGGAGGAGAGATCTTGAAGGATGTTGGTTGAGCTGCATGTGAGATCTGTGCAGTACTTGATACTTAATTTTTTAAGGTAAGGGAGGTGGCGAAGCAAGCTCCACTGATGCAGAGGCGCTTCACAGTGACACACCTCAAGCGTGGTGGTTGCACCAAAGTAGTAAGCACCACCCTTGTGGCCTCTGTCCTCCAATGGCGACTGTATTATTATTTTGTCGCTACTAATTATGGACAGCTTAGTGTCGTTATTACACAGAGGTGAGCCTGAAGACAACCTCAACCTAGGGCAGCCTAGTATATCCAAACATTTGAGTTTTGGGAATGGGAGTTGATTCAAACCATCCTCACACCAGGGGTATGCCGTGTTCCACTCTTCTAGGCATTCCATATCTCGTAGGTCAAATGATATAAGTTGCGGAAATGCACTTGCTCCTCCGTACAGGTCCCCGTCAATCTTCATAATGCCTTTCATTCCTCTGATTTTCAGCGACTCGAGGTCTGGTAACTGACCAAGTGGTGGTAGCTTGTTGCAACTGGGCAAGTCCTCCAGTACAACCTTGTTCAGATGAGGTAAATAGGTAGTAATGTCCATCATCCATGATGGAAAGCTTTCTCCGTTATAACCTTTTAGCAGATATTCTTGTACAGTATCTGGCGGAATTAGTTGTTTCAAAAAGCCCGTATCATCGACAAATCTTTTGGCATCTCGGGTCCATACTAAATGTAACTTCCGCAGACTCTGTTTTTCCACCAGTTTTATTTTTCTGTGCCTCTTCTGCAGATTTCACTTTTTCAAGTTTGGTTATCTCCAGAAAAGGAGGATTTTCATATTCAAGATGTAAAAGATTGCTGCTAGGTTCACCACCACCAGCATGGACCACAAAGTTTGGTAACAAGTTTGAACTTTTCCTGTATTGAGGTAGCGTGGACATATCCAAACTGTCGCACCCCGATACATGTAGATACTTCAGAGTTTCCATTCCAGATATGCTATCTGGCAGTCTCTCTAGCATACTGCAGAAGGAGAGGTTCAGTGTATGTAGCTTGCGGAGGTTCCCAAGGGTTTCTTGTATCTTGTAAATATAACTATTTCTAGACAAATCCAGATGCTCTAGGTTGGGCAGGTTACAGAAGATGCACTCAAGTGCACTGTCTCTTTTACAGAAGATGCACAAAAGTGCACTGTCTCTTTGAGGACTAATAAGGGAGCCTTCTAAATTTAAATACCTGAGTTTAGTGAGATTGACCAGGAGTTTTGGTAGCCCAGTTATGATGTTGTTCCATACCAAGGGAGGTAATGGATTCAAATATTGCGTCACATTTGATACATTCAAGTATTGCACTTCTGTACATGTGAGGCCGGCCAATTCTCCAACAACATGACAGCGGTTTAAATTCAAATGCTCCAATCGGCTCAGGCTCCCCAATGATACTGATAAATCCAGAATAATACTATAGCATTTTGACAAATCCAGATGCACCAGTTTCATGTCCTAGTTGTAGAGTGGGAAGAAAAACAATTTATATAAAAAGGTGAGGAGAAAAAAAGGGAAAAGAAGAAGAAAAAAGAAAAGAAAATGATGTGGATGCGGAGGAGGAAAAAAAGAATGGTCTTCGTTCGGCACTCCCTACACTCTTGAATTCTGAGGAAATCACATATTGTTGAACAACAATTCCTCTTAATACAAAGAAAAATATTGTGAAATGATTAGAGAGCATGAATGCAAATCTATTGAAATGATTTACTATATATCCTAGTTGTTGCATTGTACTCCTTTACAAATGCTAAATGATGGTTTTGATTACCTTGCCAATGACAGTTTCTGTCTTAGTTAGCTTGGTGATGATCTCTGTAATATTGGGCCTTTTTTGGCTTTCTTCCTCCACACAATCCAATGCTATCTGAGTGCATATTTCTACCTGGTGGCAATATGCTTGAAGCGATGAATCAAATTCTTTTGCTTGCAACCTGTTCCTCCAGTTTGTTTTTACCTGAAAAATTGAACTGTTAATCTTTGCTGATAGTATATTCAAATGTAAATGCGACACAGTATTAGATTAGAAAATCTGATTTTCTTAAAGAGAAATATTGTGCTCACAAAATCGTTAAATTTGTCGCTTTGCTTCCTGTTTCATGTCTTCATATTTCGAGCGGCCCTCGTGGTCCCGACACTATAGCTATCATTATGACACCCAAGCTGAATATGTCAAACATTTTGGAGATTTCACCTTTTATGAATTCTGGTGGCTGGTACCCACTGAATTACATCACATGAAATGGATTTGTCATGCACATGTTTTGTTCGATTAGGAGGAAAAATAAAATTGATAGGTTCCCTTCTGATATTCATCTTACCTTGTTACGTCACTGATTCTTTGTGGTTCGTGTTGGTTCTTTGCCAAAGATCCTGGATAAACCAAAATCTGCAATCTTTGGCACCATGTCCTTATCTAGCAATATGTTGTCAGGTTTAAGGTCTAAATGGAGTAGTGGTTCTTCCAGATCCTCATGAATATATTTTAGACCCTCACAAATACCCTTAATAATTTTTGTACCGTGCTTGCCATTCAAGTCCATAAAGTTCATCTGCAGTGCAGCAGTGGTAAACAAATATTTATTGATCAAATACAAAATATATAAACTGGAGAGTTTTCCTTTCATGACACACTGAAGATGGCATACCAGAAAGATGTTTCTGAAGGCTTCCATTGTGCAAATACTCTAAGCAGAGTGCTCTATGTGTGGCTTCAGCAAGCACTTTTATACCAAAGTACTCTATATGTTTTTGCTCTGTTTCGAAGCAATAGCCAATAACCTGTACAATGTTTTTATGCGTAAGCATCGCAAGGTTAGAAATCTCATTTTGGAACTGCTCCCGATAAAGGTTATTATCTTTAAGCTTCTTCACAGCAACATCCTCGCCATTTTTAGTCACTGCCTGTTAATGATATATTGTCAGATAAGTGAATACAAGTTGAAATTTTCGTTACTTAGTATTTATATATTATATTAGATTTGACAAGCAGAAAAATGATGGTGCGACAAAGGATTTAGTAAACACTTGCTGCCCACTTTGTGACATCATGTTCATGTCGGACGACTACGAGTATATGTATATATTGCTTGGAAACAGGTCCCAGCATGTTGGCCTGCATGCTACAAAATGAATTTGCTTATATAAATCACGCATGTGCAAATGTTACCTTGTAAACATCTCCAAATGATCCTTCACCAAGTTTCCGCTCCTCAGAGAAATCATTTGTAATTTCTTGTAATATTTGAAATGGTACGTACATGCTCTAATTCTATCATTGTGTTCTGCGAGTGGCACAACCCATTTGAGGATGAATTAAACATTTATAATGGATCAAATGAACAAAATATTGCAGCAAACTTCGATAGGGGTTTGATCTGCAAGATCTGCAAGCACGTGCTTGCAGATCAAACCAGTTGGTAGTGCCCACCAGGATTCTAGCTAGTACTGGTTGGTAGTACCCACCGGGACTAATGTATCCTCTAGTCTCGGATGCAAAAAAGTACCAAGAGTAAACCCGAAAACTGAAGGGCGACTAATTAAAGCTCGTTTCTCTACTAGTGCACGGTGGAAAGCGATGTAGATGTAAGTCGTACGTAACCCAAATTGGCAATTCGCAGAAATATTCAAGGATCATAATGGCATTATTTAACCAAAAAATAAACTTTCATGTATGCATTTCATATATATACTTATATATCCTTTATGTGCTATAGAATAGCATTACACACCTTGTGACATGCTAGGTCCCTTCATCTTGGAAGGATATTTCTCTCCTCTAACTTTTCTGCTGGTTCTCTTGATGATGATGAGAGGAACACAACTTTATGTATATGCTTGTGCTTTGATGTTGTGATCTTGTGCTTGACAATAATGCACGAGAACAAAATCTAGCTATGTTGTCTGCCAAGAGGCTATTCACTATCACGCAAGCATGCTACTGAAAGGGTATATTCTGTCTCTCAACGTGAAGTGTGTGCTTCTATTTATAGATGCACCTTCAAATTAATCTAGCCTATGCATGACACGTAGTGTCTGGTCTTTTACCATGCCACATGAGCATATATATGCAGGTTTGAGCGGCGGCCGGCCAACACAAAACAGGATAGCACACGTCAATGCATGCATCCTAAAATGATCAAGACTTGCACACGACCACCAAATCATGGACACGCTATTCATGTATAGAAAGGAGAAGGTAGCACGTATCAACACATGTGCAAGCAACGATTATTGTACCTTAATTAGTACACACAAGATTCTGTTACTGGGGGTCTGGGGCCACTTGTTAATTCTAACAGTAGATCAATGAGTGCAAGCTCAAGAATCGAACCTGACAAGGGAGCAGAGGCAGACTTGCTCTAAAGATCCCAGGTCTTGTTGCCCACCTTGACCGGGTGGGTCACGAGCTAGACAAATTAATAGATCAGATCGAGCTCAGTTGGAGGGGAGATTAATTAAGTAGACGCGCCACCCTCAAAAAATTGAGATAGTGCACTAGCTCTAAGCTTGTTCAATTCATATAAGAGATAGCATTTTAGTGGTCTGTCTCATAGCACACTGCTCAAAGTATTTACAACCTCCCTCATTTCTCTGAGCTAAACTGCTCTTGAAGAACAGATAGTGCAGTCTATCTCCTAATGTTGGTTTTCCTCTATGTAAGCAAAACGAGATGATCTGCATTGCTTTGAGCTAGCCGATGTGTTTTTATGGGAAAGAGGCCTGAAGGGGAGCTAGCTCGATCATGATGTCAAAAGTCTCTCTCTCATCCATGGTGCGTCGTTCCAGCCCGGCCGCATGGTTGTTGTATTGCGTCGGCGTATACTTGTAGTTGTCTCGGTCAGTCTCCGGCCGGGCCTAGCTGACTCTGCAAATTGCGTAGTGTGAGGCAGCCTGTGCTCACTGCTGCTCGCGTTGGTGTAGACACGTAATCTTCTCGGGGCAAGTCTATAACTCCTATATAGGAGATCCCCACTAGCAATCCTTAGGGAGTTCTCAGCCCCTGTGATTGGTCCACGTCGTTAGTAACTCCTACATAGCTGAGCTGCTTATTCTGCGCGCCCTGTTCGCCTGTCCTTTCCCACGGCCTCTTCCCGGTCGTTTTGCTTCCCCGTCGACCTTGCCTCTTCGACCACGCACCATCAATTCGACCGCGAAAACTGCCACAACAAATGCATGATTCCACTGTGAACTACACTACCGCTGCAAATGCAGAAGAAAATGAATAGTCATCGCTGCAATTTATAAATTTATAAATACCTCGCTCCGCCTCGGCTGCTCCTCCGAGTCCGGCCTCGTGGCCCAAAAGCGCCGCCGCTGCCTTCTCCTCACGCGCCAGCCCCCCGTGGGCCTCCTCCTCCAGCTCCTCACACCGGGCTGGACCTGCACCGCTACACACGCATGGAGCAGAGCTGCCGGGCGGCGCAGGAGAGCTCCTGCCGCGGGCACAGTTCGGAGCTGGGGAGGCGCGGTCCGTGGCGCGACACAGATGCAAGGGGAGCCAACAAATGCGCTAAAACCGAGCCGGGCGGAGGATGCGGACGAGATGCGGCGGTGGCGGCCTGTTGACGAGCTGCTCCGGCTGCGAGCTCCTCCGTGGGCGTCGCGCTCGCCGACGCGAACCACGATGGCGTGGAACGCCCACCAACACCTGCTCGTGGTCCATGCCACCGTGGGTCGGATGCACGCCGCACCCGCCACCAGGTCCTCTAGCTCCCTCGGCGAGTGAGGAGGCAGCGTGGGCGTGGCGGGCGGAGGAGCCGGGGAGGGCGACGGCCCGCGACCTCGCGCGGGGAGGCTGGGAGGTTCGGTCAAATGGATAAGGATGTGCGCGGCGGTCGCACGCGTGAGAGAGAAAAGGGGAAAAGAAAAAGAAAATACAGAAAGGGGAAAGAGAAAAAAAAAAGGGAAAAGAGGAAAAACTGTATGGACAAGATAAGATAGATTTTATGTATTCTTTAATTTCTCTATATGTTATGCACGTCCCTATACAATTGTGATCCATGCAAGGCAATCATCTCCTAATTCTTAAAATTCATTTATGTTATTATTAGACGACAAACACCGAAAGTATGTTGGATTATTAGCAGGTTATTACTATCTCAAATCTATTCTTTCCGACTGATAATTTTTGTGTGGTATATTAAGTTCCAAAAAAAATTATCCTCCACAAGTTAGTGACCTTTTTTTTTTGAAGTTGAAGATCCAAGATTAAGATGATGTCTTTTCTTTAGTTTATTATTAAAATTAATTTTAAATTTCTCTTAGGTAGATTAAATTTACTTTTGCATACCCGCAGCAACGCTGGGAATTCTATAATGAGATCTACTATCGTGCAGAGATGGTATCATGAAATCCTCTCTTATGATCGTTGCATTTTTTTTTTAATTCCCGCGGCAACGCTGGGAGATTCCCTTAGTTTAATAAGAGGGAGAGCCCATGGATGTCTATTTGTCATGCCATCAAAGAGAAACAATATATACGTGGAAATCAAGGGTCTCTGCAGTGGATGTGGAATCTACCGCAGCTTCTAGCACCCAATACCGATGGAACCGAGGAGGGTAAGCTTTCAGAGTGACGAAAAAGGTGTTTGAATGCATCAATCAAAAAAGAAAGTTGTTTGCACTTACTGGCCAGCGACGACTCCATCGCCTGCCTGCCTGTGCTGCTCTGCTGGTGCTGGCAGTCAAGTCAGTGGAGTAGTAGTTGTCAGTTGATCACTTACACGAGCGAGCGGGACTCAAAGTGAATATCACCAGTGCATGCTTTTCGCCGGATCGACTGGCCGAAAGGTGTTTGAATGAATCCTTCAAAGAACAGAAAGACAAATCCTAGAGATCGATCCATCTTAGGAAAAGTTGAGGAACAAACGGGTATACCTTCACCTCAAAACCATGCAGGCTTTGCTTCAAAACCGGTTTTCACGCCTTTAGAGCATCTCCCAGTGGAGGCCCTCAAATGAGGACCTTAAAATTCTATTTGCAGGCTTGACTAAAAAATTAAGGGCTCAGATTGAACCCCAACTCCAATGGTAAAACCTGATCCGGCCCTTATCTACCATGGGACCCGGGGATGTCGCTGAAAAATAACCTCAAACCGCTTCGTCACGCTACCGCCTCCTCCGGGCGCCCAGCCCGTGCCGCCAATCTCCAGCCCGTGCCGCTGCCCGCGCCGCCATGGCCAGACCGCCGCCCTGGTTCGCCGAGGTCACGCGAGGTCCGCCGCATCGCTCGACGGGAGATGCAGGCCCGCCGCTGCCGGCGCTTGAGGTAGGTCGCGCTGGGCGCCGACGGTGGCTGCTGCGCGGCGCACGGGCGGCGCCGTCCCGCGTACCTCGGTCCTCGCCACGCGCCCGCCAACGACGCTTGGACGGGATGCCGCCACGCCTCGCCGCCACGCTGAGAGCGGCCGACCGGGCGCGACGGCAGCGGTGTGGCACCTTCTCCACGCCACGGGCAGCCTGCGCCACCGCTCGCGTCCACGCAAGATCGCCACCCCAGGTCCTTCACCGCGGGCCGGGCGCCGCGACGCCGCCTTCGCGAGCTGCAAGGGCCGGTTCAACGAGTACGGCGCCTCCGTCTAGGACTGGAACACGGCAAGCAAGTCGACTTTTGTACGAAAGCCGCCGGGTGCACGCTGGGCGACGCCCGACACGCCCAAAGTGGCTCGACGGCACCGACACGCCATGGTGGCCACCATAGTTCCCACGGACCGACTCCTCCTTCATCACCGCTTGATTTCGGGGACAAGACCATCGCCCCGGTCGCGGTCCGACATCGCACGCCGGCGCCGCCGAGGACAAGCACGCGTCCACTCCGGGCCGTGATGGAGGATGGGAGGTCGGGTGTGCTTACAAGGGCCACCGTCCCTTGTCGCGGCGGACGGGAAGGGAGTCGTGTCGCCGGGCAATGGTGTTGGCGCCGGTGTTCCACTCGCCATCGCCGGCGCCGGGCGCCACCGCCGCATTGGGGATTAGATTTGGATTCGAATTGGGTTTGGCCCCTGCTCAAGGAGTTGGCACTTGCGCCGCAATGGCGAGCCATCACGGAGGCGCCGTTGACGATGCCCGGCCGCGGGGTAGGGCAGGGGTACGAGGATGATGTACGCGGCGCCCGAACTGCACTCAGCGGAGGAGATGCGGCGGCGCATGTTCCGGGCTGCTCGATTCAGCTCCCCACGGCGGACGCGAGGCGACGGGGCGGCGGGCGGCGCTGGGTGACGCGATTCCCCAAGGCGCCGCGATGGGAAGGACCGAAGGAAAAATGAATAGGGGGCTCCAGTGTAGGGGCTTAAAGCTAAAATTTGTGGTTTTTTAAAATATGAGGTCTCATTAAGGGGCTCTATTAGAGTTAATTTTTTTGTCAAAGCCCCTAGAATTTAGGGTAGGGCCTCTTAGTGTGCCCCCGGGTGGTGGGGCGGCGACCGCGCCGTGCCTAGGGCAGGGCGTCAAGATGGCCGGCGAGCAAGCCACTTACATCCGTAAATTGTGTACTTAAGAAAACAAAATCTATGCATGATCATGGACGTTCACCCAATGTGGAAAATTGTTCAGGTGGGGATCCTCTCCCTCCCATTAGTTACCCTAAAAAAATGTCAAAATTAGATCCAAAGATTACTTTAGCAGGAATTGCCAACTTGCCCTTTTACTTATTTAGTCAAACTAAAAAATTACAAAACCATGTGACATTACATTGGACTGCCTTTCGAGCTAGCGCTTGATGATACCATATATCAATGGCTTTGAATGCTTGCGCCTTGAACAAAAGCAAATATTTAGCTGAAAAATTATCAAATTAATAGGTAGCTTGGTCGATATCCACAAAAAATGATAACCATATATGGGCGCATGCGCCCAACCGGTGACGCCCGCCTTACTGCTGCATAGCGCGCGTTGTAACACCTCCTCCATGGCCTTCGTGGATGACGGTCGGGTCGCATACCTCCTTGCATTTTTCAAAACCAAGTGGGTCCTTCACCTTACTACAAACCACGACCACGCTTGCGGTGATCTCCGACGCTTCAACCTCGTATTTTTTGTGCATCCTTGGCTGCATTTCAACGAGCATTGACTTTCCTCGATCGACGCCATTTTGAAGCGCTGGTTGAGGGCGCAGGACTCCTTGCGTACCGACTCCTCAAGCTTCTTGCCTAGACAAAAAAGGCTTGCAAGTATCTTCGTGTACCGCCTTTTCCTACGGTCGTCTTACCTTAGCGCAGCTCCCACCAATGAGTGTCGGGACCAACATGAAGATGACCACCATGATCTTCATTTTCTTGGTGGGTGCTAATGCTATTGAGTTTGGTGTTGATGGAGGTGGATGTCAGCTTTGCTTATAGAACTAATAATATGTTTGTCAGTCATATATATAGGACATCGTCGTATCGCAAAATGGGCATGCAAGTGTGTGGCCATGAGAGCTTCCCTCCCTACCTCCTCGGTTCTAATTGCTTGCTTGCATGTATCTAATGTGCATGCAATACTCTAGCTCCTTGATTTTCTATTTCACCTTGGGTTACCACAAACTCAAAAGTGTGTGCCCCCTCAGAAGAATAGCTACATCGCCGGCTCACGCCGGAAGTGGAAGGAAAAAATTAGGAAAGAGAAGACATGCTAACATTGATTGAATGCCGAGGCGATATCAAGATGTAAGCCGAGAAAACTAAGCCAAACACATAGGCATGGTTAAGCATAAGATTTAGTTGCTCCCGCACATTTTCTCTCGTGGATAAAGATGATACTGAATAGTGAAGTGCTACATCGGTATCCATGCACTTGTGGATTATTTCTCTTTGGTTCTTTTGTATGCATAATAAATACTAGCTTTAGAAAATTTTCCTAAAAAAGCACCAAACATGAGTTATGGGTCAAATGGAGCCAATTGGGTGCGTTTGTTTCAAAAAATTCAAATGCAACTTTTATTTTGCTCATGTTCGCACTAGAGTGGCCAGAACGGCCCAAGGGGGCAAGTTTTTTACGCACCGAAGCGTAAACTCCAAAACGCACCAAACATGAGTTTTGGGTCGATAGTCAAGTGGGTAATGCGTTAGTTTCAAAAAATAGAATCGCAACTTTTATTTCGCTCCCGGTTAAGACAAGAGTGGCGAAAAACGGCCCTAGGAGGCAAGTTTTCACACCAAAATGTAACGCACCAAACATGAGTGTTGGGTCAAATGGAGTCAATTGGGTGCGTTCGTTTCAAAAAAAATTCAACTCGCAACTTTTATTTCGCTCCGGTTAAGCACTAGAGTGGCGAGAATGGCACTAGGGGGCAAGTTTTCACACCCGGCGAAAACTTCGAAACTCCGAAAACGCAAAACATGAGTTTTGGGTCAAATGGAGTCAATTGGGTGCGTTCATTTCAAAAAATTTAATCGCAACTTTTATTTCGCTCCCAGTTAAGACTAGAGAGCGCGCCGTCAAGTAAACGGCCCTAGGGGCTTGTTTTTCGCACCGGCGTAAAACTCCGGAAACTCCGAAAAACGCACCAAACATGAGTTTTGGGTCAAATGGAGCCAATTGGGTGTTTGAAAAACTCAATCGCATCTTTTATTTCACTCCGGTTCGCACTAGATCGCCGAACGGCCCTAGGGGGCAAGTTTTTCGCACCGGCGCGTAAACTCCAAAAACGCATCAAACATGAGTTTTGGGTCAAATGGAGTCAATTGGGTGTTCAAAAAATTCAACTCGCATCTTTTATTTTGCTCTAGTTTGCACTATAGTGGCTTAACAGCCCTAGGGGGGCAAGTTTTCGCTCCCGGCGTAAACTCGGGAACTCCGAAAACGCACCAACCATGAGTTTTGGGTCAAATGGAGTCAATTGGGTGGGTTCGTTTTCAAAAATTCAACCGCAACTTTTATAGTATTATATGGGCCATTTGGAAAATTTTGGTTTGTGGCGACGGCTTAGTGGGGACAGGTCGCCGATGGTGGCCTCATGTTTCAAAGCTAGCTTTGGCAAGGTGGTGGTAATTGGGTGCATTATCTATAAGTACCGCTAATGGTATTCTCTTTGGTGAAATACCCTTCACTAGCTATACCACCATATACTTCCACTAGTTGTATAGGACACCTTAGAAGTCTAAAAATGATTGTCGAGTGTGTATTAAGTCCAAACTAAGGATAGAAAAGCTGCTTGAAAAATAGGAAACTACCAAACCTAAAAAAAAAGCCTGTAAAGTCTTGAGGTTGCGGGATATATATTGTTTCATAAAAGAAAAAACATTCGTAACAAATAAAGTGCTATGTGCGTATACAAGTGTATATAGATTCATAAGGGAGAAACCAAAAGCACACATAATAATGGAGACTTCAATCGAAATGTAAGAGACATTCTATTAATTCATCGCAAGGCCTTCCCTCCTTTAGAAAACACACATATATACACAAAAAGAGTGGACACATAAATAGATAACAGTGAAATAGAGGAAGCGGTAAGAACTAGGAGATGATGCAAAGGGTCTTGTGGGGCATCTTTTCTATGATGAAGGATGCTACGCCGAGCCTCGATATAGTATTGTTGCAATTTGCACGAGTTCAAAGCAAATAAAGTCGCAACAACACCGGGAGCCGACATGCCCTAGATGACCTCAAATGGAGAAACTCTTTAAATCAAATTTGTAGATCCCAAAAAGTTATGAAACTTTATAGTTGATGGCTTTTCGATTTGAGTTAGTTCATTTAGTGGCTCAAACAAGCAGCTTACACTTGGTTGACGATCTTAAATGACCATTTTCACTCGGTTTTTCCTAAGAAACTACAAAAATGATCTTGGCTATGTACATTCGCTTCGCTTTTGTTATTGTGCGGCCGAAAAAGACGAGGCTACACTATATATGGAGCTTGATGGGCAAATCGTCCCCGACAAGGGTGATGCCCAAATACCCTCCATCCACCCCCCATTGTTCTTCTTCCTCCCTCCCTCCCCAAGCGACTCAGCCCCCACCACCACGCGCCACCCCGGGCAAAGGCTAGGGTTTCGGTGACTACTTCTTGCCTTCTTCATCTTTGGCGGGCTTAGAAAGGAGGGCGGCGGGGAGGCAGAAGACCGGGCGATTGGGGATGGGCGGCGGGCGCCTTAGTGTGCCCCCGGTGGTGGGGGCGGCGGCCGGGCCGCCTAGGGCGGGGGGCATCAAGATGGCCGGGCGAGCAAGCCACTTACATCCGTAAATTGTGTACTTAAGAAAACAAAATCTATGCATGGTCATGGACGTTCACCCAATGTGGAAAATTGTTCGGTGGGGATCCTCTCCTCCCATTAGTTACCCTAAAAAAATGTCAAAAATAGATCCAAAGATTACTTTAGCAAAGAATTGCCAACTTGCCCTTTTTATTTATTTAGTCAAACTAAAAATTACAAAACCATGTGACATTACATTGACCGCCATTCGAGCTAGCAGCTTGATGATACCATATATCAATGGCTTTGAATGCTTACGCCTTGAACAAAAGCAAATATTTAGCTGAAAAATTATCAAATTAATAGGTAGCTTGGTCCATATCCATAAAGAATGATAACCATATATGGGCGTACATGCGCCCAACCGGTGACGCCCGCCTTATCATCGCCGCATAGCGCGTTGTAACACCTCCTCCATGGCCTTCAAGATGACGGTCGGGTCGCATACCTCCTTGCATTTTTCAAAACCAAGTGGGTCCTTCACCTTACTACAAACCACGCGACCGCGACTTTGCGGTGATCTCCGACGCTTTCAACCTCGTATTTTTTGTGCATCCTTGGCGGCATTTCAACGAGCATTGACTTTCCTCAATCGACGCCATTTTGAAGCGCCGGTTGAGGGCGCAGGACTCCTTGCGTATCGACTCCTCAAGCTTCTTGCCTAGACAAAAAAGGCTTGCAAGTATCTTCGTGTACCGCCTTTTCCTCGGTTGTCGCCGTCTTACCGCGGCAAAGCCCCACCAATGAGTGTCGGGACCAACATGAAGATGACCACCATGATCTTCATTTTCTTGGTATAATGGACGGGATGCTAATGCTATTGAGTTTGGTGTTGATGGAGGTGGATGTCAGCTTTGCTTATAGAACTAATAATATGTTTGTCACTCATATATATAGGACATCGTCAGATCGCAAAATGGGCATGCAAGTGTGCGGCCATGAGAGCTTCCCTCCCTACCTCTGGGTTCTAATTGCTTGCTTGCATGTATCTATTGTGCATGCAATACTCTAGCTCCTTGATTTTCCATTTCACCTTGGGTTACCACAAACTCAAAACTGTGTGCCCCCTCGGAGGATAGCTACATCGCCGCTCGTCGGAAGTGGAAGGAAAAAATTAGAAAAGAGAAGACTTGTCGCCAGCGCGATTTCAAGACGTAAGTCGAGAAAACTAAGCCAAACACATGGGCATGGTTAAGCATAAGATTTAGTTGCTCTCGCAAATTTTCTCTCGTGGATAAAGATGATACTTCGAATAGTGAAGTGCTACATCGGTATCCATGCACTTGTGGATTATTTCTCTTTGGTTCTTTTGTATGCATAATAAATACTAGCTTTAGAAAATTTTCCAAAAAAGCACCAAACATGAGTTATGGGTCAAATGGAGCCAATTGGGGGCGTTCGTTTCAAAAAATTCAAATGCAACTTTTATTTTGCTCATGTTCACACTAGAGTGGCCATAACGGCCCAAGAGGGCAAGTTTTTTGCACCCGGCAGAAACTCCGAAAACGCACCAAACATGAGTTTTGGGTCAAATAGAGTCAATTGGGTGCGTTAGTTTCAAAAAATAGAACTCGCAACTTTTATTTCGCTCCGGTTAAGACAAGAGTGGCCAAAATGGCCCTAGGAGGCATGTTTTCACACTCGAAATGTAACGCACCAAACATGAGTGTTGGGTCAAATGGAGTCAATTGGGTGCGCTTCGTTTCAAAAAAATAGAACTGCAACTTTTATTTCGCCCCAAGTTAAGCACAAGAGTGGCCAAAATGGCCCTAGGAGGCAAGTTTTCACACCTGAAATGTAACGCACCAAACATGAGTGTTGGGTCAAATGGAGTCAATTGGGTGCGTTTGTATCAAAAAAATTCAATTGCAACTTTTATTTCGCTCCCAGTTAAGCACTAGAGTGGCCAGAATGGCATTAGGGGGCAAGTTTTCGCACCCCTAAGCGTAAACTCGAAACTCCGAAAACGCACCAAACAAGAGTTTTGGGTCAAATGGAGTCAATTGAGTAATGCGTTCATTTCAAAAATTTCACTTTGCAACTTTTATTTCGCTCCAGTTCAAGACTAGAGAGTGGCCGGAACGGCCCTAGGGGCATGTTTTTGCACCCGCAGCTAAAACTCCTGAAACTCCGAAAAACGCACCAAACATGAGTTTTGGGTCAAATGGAGCCAATTGGGTGTTTGAAAAATTTAATCGCATCTTTTATTTCACTCCGGTTCGCACTAGGATCGGCGGAAACGGCCCTAGGGGGCAAGTTTTCGCACCCGAAGCAGAAACTCCGAAAACACATCAAACATGAGTTTTGGGTCAAATGGAGTCAATTGGGTGTTTGTTGGTATTTGTTAAGCCTACAGAAATATTTATAATTTGTATAGTCCGCAAGCGAACGGATACTGGTGAGCATTTCACCTAGGACAGGGTTTTAAATATTGAATCCACAGGGAGGATGGTGTGAGGAATAACTGAGGCATATAACTAATCCCCGAGTGTCAATCAAGGATGGAAAGGATCAAGAGGTAAGAAGATTCCTATGGTTGTCCAGTTCTCCTTCTTGTAAGTTATGTTGATATTGATCTTTAAAGGGATCATACTCAAGGGAAGGTAAGGTCAAAACTTACCATTCCCCCAGCACTTAGATCCTACGAGTCCTATCTACGGGATGTGGAATACAAAGGACTCAATGGTAGTGTCACTACCATGATCTACCACGCTCCGGCAGGTAGGGGGCACTCATAAGTAACTTTGATCTAGGCACCACGCCTACACCTAAGTATACCCCTCTAATCTATAGATTCCCATGAATTAGAGTACTCAAAGAGTTATGAACAGTAGAAAAATACTAACACTGAAGATAATATGATACTTACTCAAATAAGAAGTTGCTCCACCATAGAAGTCTTAGGATCAAGTGTCATAGGCCCTTGATCCCAGAGGTACAAGCGTAGAGGAGTCACCGACATGTCCGGTGCTTCCCCTTCTTCTCCTCCACTCACTCTCTTTTGCTCTCAAGAATAGATCTAGAACTCTTAATTAAGTTCTTTGATCTAATCTCTCAACTTGATATTCACTCATGATTAGATCTAATTAGATAGATCTAATCTACTTCTAATCTACTTCTAATGATATGTCTAATTAAGCTCTAATTACATGTCTAATTCTACTTCACTAATCCCTTAGAGAGAGTTGATCCTTTCTAGGGACCCCTCTACTACTAAGAGTTAATGAGATAGAATAAGATAGTAATGAATTAGGGTTTAGCCCTGGGGGCAGGGGGTCTTCTTATATAGGTCTTGGCGACGAACGTGAACCCTTGGATCAAACCGACCTTGGCAACGGTGTAGATGCAACCTCAATGTCGGTGGTAAACCGCCATAGAAAGGAGAGGATGACAGGTGGGACCCACCTGGGGGCCGCCAAAGGGGTGTTGGCGGGCGCCAGGTCCATGGTGGGCCCCCCCGTCCGGTTCCTTCCCGGTGTCTTCTGGTGTCTTCTAGAATGTTTTAGTCCACAATTCGGGTTGAATTAATTCACGGCCAAGTCTTGTCATCATAGGTCTTGTATATTCCGGAACTTTCTCCATTATTCTCAGCATTTTCCTATTAAGTCCTTGAAAATATATAAATCACCAAAACTCATGGAATTATATTAGTTAAACCCCTAGACTTATATTTTGTATTCAATTTAAGCCCTTATTTATGTTTAATTGACTAGTAATTTTATGCTATAACAGTGTCAACAAGCTCCCCAAGCTTACCTCTTTGCTAGTCTCTTAGCAAGACACAAAATATAAAATTAAACTTCTTACTTGGATTAGGAGTTGCTGCAACGCTATCACACCTTTTAAAGTACACATGCTTTCAAACTCCTCTCTAGATAAAGATAAACTTTTTAAACTTTAATGATTCAATTACCTCTTACCTTTTTGGGGCTTTATATCTTTTCTCGCAATCCCGGGTAATTGAAAGATAGAAACAGTCAAGTCAAGTACTAAATCTCAAACTCTTTTTGATCAACTGTCCTTCCTGAGTTTTTGCTGATTTTTAAATAAAACTCAAAGTTCCCGCATGACTCTCTCTAATCTCTCATTGGTATTTGTGGATCCTCTCTTAGGCAATAATATAGTGTTTGTCTTACTCTCATAATATATTTTTAGCTAAGGCAATAGCATAGTATGCCTTCTTCTCTCTCACCTAATATCTAAGACTTATGTATGTGGAGCTCATAGGTAGGAGAAAATAATTTATTTTCTTACTAAGCGTATATCGTAAATTCAAGAAATAGATCCAAAGATACAAGTCACACTGATCAAGTGGTGCATGTGTATGGTGGATAGAATATATATATATATATAGTATGGAATGTAGTAAAGTATGTAATGAAGTGAAATAGAATAGATAAGGGAAATCTTTACTTTTGCTCCTTTTTTGGAATTCTTCTCTCTTTTATAATCTTTTTGTAGAGAACCTGGGTTGTATCTCTTTCTTTTCTTTTTTCTTCTTTTTTTTTTTTCAAGAGAGGTGGACTCTGCTGGCCCTCGGACTTGTGTCCATTATTTCCTCTCTTATAAAGATGTGGGTTCTATTGACCCTCGGACACTTGTCCATTATTCATCTTTATTTTTAGAGATGTGGGGTCTACTAAGCCCTCGAACATTTGTTCATTATTCATCTCTTTTATTTAGGGAGGTAGGCTCTACTCGCCCGTAGGACTTTTGTCCATTTTTCATCTCCTCTTTCTTTTTTCTTTTAAAAGATATACACAACCCAGATCTCTTCTTTGTAATTTTTTTGAGAGGTATAAATGATGGAGCTTTTGTAAGATATTGGCTAGCAATGAATGAGTGGATGGGTACAATAAATATTTTTGGTTGCTCTCCCCGAGATAGGAGTAGAACATTTTTATTGGCTAGAGTGAGTGAATGATAGTGAAATGAAGTAAGTGGAATGAGTGGAGTGTACATGATCAGCATGACAAGTTTCTAAGGGTCGACAAAGATTGAACAAACTCAATGCAAAGCGAGCAGCCTATATATATATATATATATATTTTTCAAAAGGTTTTCCTATTCTAAGTAGCATGTATATATGGCTATGGTAGGAGGTTCACACTCTTGTCATACAGGAACTTATCATGTGCATTTTCAATTTTCAAAATATAAATCTCCGTAAATCTAGTGTCACTAGGAGTAAGATCAAATAGCAGCTCAGAACTATCATATATCATATCCGTCAATTACCTAGACTTTAGAGCAAGCATTTGCAACCCATATGTTTCAAGTTTCAGAGTAAAAATTAATTTTGCAAATGGAGCTCGAGAGAAATTAAGCTTGAAAGCTAGGTACTAGAAAAGTATAACAACAGCGGAGCAACTATTCATCATTTCCATATATGAGATTTAGCTTCAGAGATTATTTTATGTAGGTGGAAATGAAAACTTCTTGTACACTCCTATTTATTTATTCATTTATTTATTTATACTATAAGATCATACTTCTACTAAAGACTCCTTAAACGACTTTATAAACTAGACTCTTAGCAAAATAAGCAAACCAAAATATTAACTAATAATAATAATATAAATATAGTAGCAGAGATACTTATCGTGATAACTGGGGTGCACTCCCCAAGCCGGGATTGACGTGTCGGGTTTATTGATGTGGAAGTTGAGGTAGAAAGTGAAAATGAAGTCGGCCTATCATTTTTCTCTTCCTTGAAATCTCTTTGAACTCAAATAGACAACAAAGCTAGTGGAACTTGATTAAGTGTTAGTGGTTCTGCCACATAGGCTTCATGTGTCTAAAGATTTTCAAGATGGATCATGATTATTCCATATAGCAAGATTTAAATTTTTTTTTTGAAGTTTTATAATTTTATATGCAAAGAACTATAATGCAAATACAACTAGATGGATGCATAATTATTTTTATGCCACCACGGTGAATCTCCTTATGGGTTGTTACACACCTCAAGATTATTCACATGGGGCTTTAGAATTTTTCAATGCAGTGCTAATGCATAAATGTAAATATGCTAAAGGAAAAAGATTATGCAATGCAAGAAAATAAACATGCTAATGCAAGATGCAAAAAGATAAATATGATATGCAATTTAAAGATGCAATGCTAAGAATTAAATATGGATAACTACCAAGTTACCTTTTGGCGAGGGTTCAATATTTTAAGTCCTTTGAACAAGACTTCTTACCTTGCTCACTCCTCAAGTGTATCATCTGATATTGGTGCTGCGTCTCCCAAGATAGTGATCTCTAAGGATGGCATCACCCATGTTGCTTGCTTGTCTCATGATTTGAAGTGAAGCTTTGATAGTGGAAGCGAGCAACATCTTGTTTAGTGTGCGTGATTTGTGGGTCAGGACATTTCCTTGTAGGTTTTTTGGAGAGGAAGATACTCCTCCATGTTGTGCTTAAAGTATGTCCTGTTTACAAAAGACAAGGTAGAGATCAAGTGCATGGGCTCTGTTGGTGGGAAAACACCAACAGAACCAAAACTTTATTCATTCTTCTATAACCTTAAGCACATTAAACAAGGAAGAGTTAATATTTAACAATTTTATTTATTTATGATGAGAGTGATAAGATCACAAGATAGAGCATCAACAATTTAATGATTATAACTATCTTGCAAAATAGGATGAGCAACATTTTAGCTCACATAAATGGGGGTTATGAGATCAAGAGAGCGGTGTTTTAGGAACAAAGAATTAAACATGTGAAGCTAAGCAAGATGGATAAGGTTAACTCTAATATGTTTGATTCTTTAAGAAACCTTTAGAAGTATCCTTGCAATACTTCTAAACCAAGGCATACAATAGCAAACAAAGGTAGCATGATAACACTATAGAGATTTATCTAAATAGAGACTAAAGAGCATGATCATGGTGAGAATAACTTTTTTTTAATAGATGCAAACTATATGGATGTATGCAAAAACTGAACATGCAATGGATCTACTATGAGAAAACATAAACTAAGCGGAGTGAATGCATGAGTTGATCAAGTAAACATGCAATGCAATGCAAGAAATTAAATTATAACTACTCAATCAATTTATAGTCAATTAGTAAGACTTTCTCACCTTTTTAATCATACTTACCATGATGTGCAGCTTCTATATACGTCACTTGAAATGAGTGCATTGAATTCTTGTGACGGCGACTTCTTCTTCAATCTATACATGGTTAGAATAATATATATTTAAATACGTACCTTGAGATAGCAGGGTTCCAATGGAGATGAATCTTGAATGATCAGGCACCCTCGGGTTCTTCAATCTTTTGTTTTTCTTTTCTTGTGGAATCTTGTCTAAGGTCGCAACAACATCTTTTGTCCCGACTATTCCACAATTCAACGTAACAAGGATAATCCTACTAAAGCTAGTGATACACTAAATTAGCGTACATCATGATCATCATCAGAATCTTTAGGCCAATTGCTTCCCGCCAACGGCGCCAAAAAAAGCTTGTTGGCATTTGTTAAGTGCTAAAAGAATATGAAGGATTCTCGCAAGCGCACGTAAACACCTACCATTGTAGCTTTTCCCTAGGATGAGTATTCTAGAGTATCGTATCCACAGGGAAGCTTTGTCTAGAGAATCTAATAAGTCACAATCATGTATCCACTAACTCAAGCAAACCACTAGACTATAGTGAGGGGGTATTTGTTAGAGGATAAGTAAAACATAAAATACTAATCTACCTAAAATATCAAGGAGTAATTAAACTAATCAAGAGGTCAAAGAGAGAAATCAAGGTTTCTGGGTATCTCTATTTACTTAGGTTCTATGATAGCAATTACACTACTGCACTTTGGAGCACACTAGTACCCATTTTGTTTTTAGTGACGGGCAGAATTGTTTTTCGGTGGCGGCCAAGGCGCCCGTCACTACGGCAAAGGTCACGGATAATACCCGGGACATAACCGTGGCGGGCACTTGCCCGTCATGCAAAATAGAGGTGCACCGTGGCGGGCTAATTACAACGCCCGTCACGGTAAAGAATTTCAAAAATAAAAATAGAAGAAACCCTAGATAGGCCCGCCGAGCCCATGTACGGGCCCGCCGAGCCCACCTAGGGTTCCGCCGCCGCCGCGCCCGATCCGGCCGATCCAGCCCGCTTAGCGGCCGTGGAAGCCGCCGCCGCCAGTGAAACCGCCGCGCCGCCGTGGAAGCCCGCCGTGGAAGTCGTCGCCGCCGTGAAACCCGCCCGTCGTCGTGTGAGCGCCACCCCGCCCGGCGAGCCACGCCTGAATCCGCCGCCGACGAACGCCACGAAGCCGGGATCCGCCGCCGCTGCGCTGACGCCAAGATCCGCCCGCCGCCACTTGCCGGATCCACCGCCGACGAGCGCCACGAAGCCGGATCCGCGCCCGCCGCTACGCCGGATCGGCGCCGCCACGCAGGGGATCCGCCGCCGAACGGCGCCACTTGCTGGATCCGCGCCGCGCGCGGCTGGGACTCTCGGATCCAGCGCCGCCACGAGGTGGATCCGCCGCCGACGAGCGCCACTTGCCGGATCCGCCGCCGCCGGGGGGACACCGTGATCTGCGCCGCCACGAGGTTCCGCCACCGCCTACGAGCGCGCCGCCAAAGGGGCCATGTGCTGCCGTGCGCCATGTGTTGCCGCCACCGCCATGGGAGGGTTGCAAATGGAGGTGGGAGGAGGGGAGTGGGTGCGAGCGGAGGTGGGAGGAGGAGGGAGCGGGTGCGGTGTGGTGACGGAGAGACCGAGGTGGGAGGAGGAGGGGAGCGGGTGCGGTGACGGAGTGGATGCGGCGCAGCCACCGGGTGGGTGGAAGTGCTCGGTCCGAACCCTAACTTGACGATATATACTAAGCGCTGGGTGGGTGGCTCAAATGGGCCTGCGTTGGGCTTAGATTTTTGCGTGGCGGGCGATTTAGAATGCCCGCCACGCAAAATTTATTTTACGTGGCGGGCACCTTACACGCCCGCCACGTAAAGAAACTATTTTACGTGACGGGCGTGTTAAGGTGCCCGCCACGCAAAAAAATCTTTTCCGTGACGGGCAATAAACGCCCGCCACGTAAAAAAAAAAAGGGCGTGGCGGGGTATTTTACGTGACGGGCAAAAAAAAAAGCCCGCCACGGAAAAAGATTTTGCAAGTACTCGCAAAATCATTTCGTTACTAGTGGCAACAGCCTCCTTTCCAACTCGAGAAAGACCGGGAAGAAGGTAGTTGGGAGAAGGCTGCCTAAAGCTCTACGAAAACACCAAACCATACGTGGTGGATTACAAAGACCCGACAGGGTCACCCACCCCCTGCTACAACAACTATCCGTAGGTTTGGGCACAACCTCGAAACCTATAGCCTAGACACCATGTCTACACTATAGATTACAACTCTAGCTACCTAGCATAACTAGAGCCCTCAATACGAGCGGAGGTCCCATGCAATAATATAACAACTATGCTTAACAATATATGAAGATCATGAATGTAAATAGAGAAGATAAATATATTAAAGCATAAGTCTTGTAGAGAAGATACAAAGACATACCATACTCTGAAGACATCTCCAAAACAAGAGCATAGCTCCTCTCTCCTTTATTCTTGATTAGATCTAAGTTAGATCTAATCTAGTTCTAATTACATGTCTAATCTATGTCTAATTACATTACTAATCTACTTCTAATCTACCTCTAATTCACTAATCCCAGAGAGAGGTTATCCTTACATTGGGACACCTCTACAACCGAGAGATAATGAATTATGAGATAGAATGAGTTAGGGTTTCACCCTAGGGGCAGGGGGTCTTCTTATATAGGCCTTGGCGATGAACGTCAACCCTTGGATCAAACCGACCTTGGCAACGGTGTAGATACAACCTCAATGTCGGTGGTAAACCGCCATAGAAAGGAGAGGCTGACATGTGGCCCCACACTGGCGGCCGCCAGGGTGGAGACTGGCGGGCGTCAGGGTGGAGTGCCACCTCGGCTTCCCGTCTTTTCTCGTGTCCTCTGGTATCTTCTAGAATGTTTTAGTTCACTTTTCGGATTGAGTTGCTTTTACGGATAAATCTGGTCTTCATATGCCTTGTATATTAGGAACTTTCTCCATTATTCTCGCAATTATCTATGAAGTCCCCAAATTATATAAATCACCAAAACTCATGGAATTATGTTAGTTAAACCCCTAGACTTATGTTAATATTCATTTTAAGCCATTATCCAAGTTTAGTTGACTAGTAATATTATGCTATAACATGTGTCAACAAATGATCCCAACAAGACGACCTCCGTCAAGCTCCGACTCGACCCGACTTCGCGGTTCCCGGAACGCCGCGACCTACAAGTTCCGAGCTCGAGCTCGGCTACTCGCGATCCCGACAAGACGACCTCCGTCAAGCTCCGACTCGACCCGACTCGCGGTTCCCTGAACGCCGCGACCTACGAGTTCGAGCTCGAGCTTCGGCTACTCGCGATCCCGACAAGGCGACCTCCGTCAAGCTCCGACTTCGTCACGACCTCTTGGCGTACAATCTCGCATCGCTACGACCATGAAGACTGCGCGACACACCTCTCGACTAGCCGCGACCTCGAGCTCGAACGGCATCCCACCACGTCGCATGCCGCCAACCGCTACGACAAAGAAAGACATCACGGGGCCATCCCGACAAGATGTGTTCCTACTACGATTGCGGCGGGCAGGACTTCGCCCATCCCCGAATCCCGCGTGCGGCGGCGACCCGAGCGACGGGACACGCACGAACAAGCCCACGACCCGCGGTGAAACGCGTCACGACCTATGGGTCCCTCGTCATTTAGCACTTTACCCCTTCTATTTTGTGTTCTTCTCCTCTTTAGTCCCTCCCTTGTGGCTATAAAAGGAGGCTTCAACCACGAAAGAGGAGGAGGTTCTCGACCTCTCAACTCTCTCACACGAAACATTGCGATCTCTACTCCACACACACCAGAGACTTGGGAGCCGGCCTCCCTCTGTCGACAAGCTTGTATCCTCCCCTATACGAGCCTTTGAGCTCGGACATAGTGACTCCGACTGGAGACTGGACTAGGGCACCGATTTGCCCGAACCAGTATAAATCTCGCGTTTTTGTGTCCCTTGAGCTAGGCCATCGGAGCTCCACACGAGCCATACGATCATCTGCGTGTCTATGGCCTACCCCGATATTAGACCACGACATTTACCGAGCACCGGGCACATGTTTGCCGAGAGCCGCAGCCACAGCGCTCGGCAAACTCACTTTTTTGCCGAGCAGGAGACGCCATGGCGCTCGAACGGGGACGACGGGGGCGGGCGTTTGGTTCCGTTACCCTTTGACGAGCAGGTTTCTGATCCATGTTCGCCCCGGCGAGGTTCTTTATCGGCGTCCGCGCTCGGTGAATAGAGCTCTTTGCCGAGCGCCCGGTCTTCACCGAGCGGTCCGTCGAAAGCCGGGGGAAGGTGGGCGCGCCGCGACGAGGCCCTGTCCGATGTTGCATCTGTAAGTAATCATTGTCTTTGGTTCAGTTTTTCTGTCCGGCCTAAAACTGCGAGAGACCAGGCTGCCACTAATATATCCAGGAGAAGAAATGTGTTGTCATGTAAACGTTGTCTTATTAAGGGCAAGATTTTTTTATTTTACATACACTAAACATTTTTTTTTTTCCTCTCGTCTTGTAATAAATGAAAAAAAGTGTCATTTGCTCACATCTGTATCCGTGATTCCAGTTCTATTGTATCCTTCCTTGGAGCAGCAGTCTCCAGACGAAGCTGGGCTGATCTCAGTTAGGAGATGGGCCGGCCTTCTGCACCCAGAATATGACCAGTCTTATAACAACGCTCTGTCGTCGTCTTCCTTCCTGCCCACAAAACGATCGAGCAGCGAAACCCTCGCTCGGCCGCCACCAGCCGGCGTTTGGAACCCTCAACTCCGCCAAGCAAATCCGCCATGCCGCCGCCACCGCCGCTGGTGGATGACCTCGAGGAGGAGGTCCTCCTCGCCTACCGCCCGGACGAGCCGGCGAGCCTCGTCCGTGCCGCTGCGTCTGCGACGCTGGCGCCGCCGCGTCTCCAACCCCGGATTCCGCCACCGCTTCCGTGAGTTCCACCGCAGGCCCCCAATGTTGGGGCTGATCTGCAACGTTTCCTTCTCCACCATAGCGCTTCGCGTGCCCACAGCCGCCTTCTGTAGGCCGCCCACCGACCTCAAACGCTGGGGCGTGGTAGACGCCCGCCATGGCCGTGTCCTGCTTGGTCGGAAAGGCGGCGTCCTCGTTGTCTGGGACCCCATCACGGATGAGAAGGAAGAGCTTTCCCCTACTCCATACCCGACGAGGTGCTGGAATGCTGCAGTTCTTTGCTCCGCCGTTGCTGGCGACTGCGACCACCTTGATTGCCACTTTCGACCCTTCCTCGTGGTTTTTGTGTGTTCTCTAAAAGGGAAGATCTTGCTCTACACCTACTCATCTGATGCTGCCGTCTGGAGTGATCCAATATGTGCTCAACAACATGGTTACTGTGTCGAACCCTTGATGGGCAGTGCTCTTGTGGGGAACACACTCTACTTTCGAGATCTGTTGGGAAACAAAGCTCTCAAAGTACGATTTGGAATTGTGTCAAATGTCATGGATTCAATTACCATTTCGATCACGGAAATCTGTGCTTACAACCTTGGAGGATGGTGGATTGGGCTTTGCCAGTCAAGATGACTCTAATCTCTACATTTGGTCAAGGAAGGATGCACATGAAGTAGATGCTATATGGGAAAAAAATGTCGTCATTGAACTTAAGACACCGTTACCTGCTGATGTTGCCTTAAACATAGTTTCTTTGATTGGCTCTGTGGACGGTGTCGGTATCATTTTCATGAAGGTCAATAATGCTGTCTACACAATTGATCTAAAGACCTCTAAGATGAAGATGGTATATGATGGCGCAACCAACTCTATTTTTCCATACCTGAGATTCTACACTCCAGGTACAACTTTGTTTATTTTTTTTGGTCTTGCAATGTTTATATATAGAATTATAAATAATTTAGCTACTAACATGGCGATGGGCTTCTAAATAATATATTTATGGAAGTGCAATATCACAATCTTAAACTACAGAGCTAGGTTGATCCGACCTAAATCTTTTTTGTTCTAGGAAATCTTTGAAACTGATTGGATATGCCTATGATTATATTAATCCATGATGCATATGTTATTCCATCATCGTAGACATCATTGTAGATACGTCCCTAACAACCTAAACAACCTAGCCTCATCCAGGTGTCCAGGAGCTATAATTTAAAAAGTTATTACATGGATTAGCTTGCTTGCCTATTGTTAATCCTGTTTTGCCTTAGTGCTCATCTATTGTCAATTGATGGAGATATCGTTGCTATAATATTGGGGACAAAAAGTTACTGATGTTTGGATGGCAGGAAATATAAGTGTTATCTAGGGCAAGCTTGATTTCTCAATCAGCTAATGTTATATATCCTTATCTTTTTTTTTTAATTGATGCAGCATTGGGAGGCACTTGTATAGGTGAGGGACCAAGTGCGAGTCGCTCAAGTGCATGTGATAAACTTAAGGTGCATCAATGAGATATCTTGATTCTTGTTGGGCAGAACTTTGAGTATCAATGAGATTGGTGTTAGCCTTAATTCGTTGGCCTTCAAGGTTGTGGTGTTTAAGCAATTGTTTCTCCTAAAATTTTTAGCTTGATCATTGGTTAAAAGTTCTATCGTACTTGTATGCAAGCTGTGAACCCTTATATTGTCATATACTTGATCTGTGGGATATGTGAGTATTCCCCTTGCTTGTGATAACCAATTCATATGCAGCACGCCTGCTTGTCATTCCTACATAAATTCATTGTCATTCAACATCATTTGGTTTATTGGATAGCAATAACCAGAAACTTGCTAATTTATTGTTAGTTGTAATATTTTGCATTTGTGGGCAACTTAATAGAAACAAAAATCCAGCACCTTGTTTATGTATGAATCTTGAAACCACAATAATGTAGTGGAGACAAGAACATTTGGCATAATTCAGCTTGTGTGCAAGTAAAATGAAGCAAGGCTGCTGCAAGGGGGAATCATGCATGGTTCCTCTTGGTCGTTGTGAATGATGAAGCTTCCATTGTGACTAACCGAAGCCATATTCTGTGTCAGAATGTTAGGGACTCCCTAGGGAATGAAGCGTGTTCTGTGTTGCTGAACTGAACTTGCCTGTGTTAGCATCATTGAAAAACCGTGGGCATTGGCAGACGCTGGTCGTCGGCTGGTGAGGATGCATCCATGGTGGAGAGCCTGCCCTCTGCGCGGCACCAAGAAACTTTATGAGCAGAAGCCCAAGTCCACCGCGCATGCACCATGCCCGTCCCAAAATATAGCTAAGGCATTTCTTCTTCCCAGTTGTTGAAGAACACCCACCAAGATTTCATAATTATAGAATCAGTTCAGAACTTGTTTCATACTTGATAAACCCAAAGCTTCTCTTCCCCTCTTCCCGCATTCAAAGCGCCTCAGCCACTGCCATGTATTGTTGTTGAGCACCGCCCCTGCCAAAAAAAGTTTGAGCACTGCTGAAAAAAGTCAACACTGAATCCTACTTCTTAAACTGAGAACATCTCTATTCTTTGTCACTTACCTTAAGATCGCGATGCAAAACAATGTTTGAATTCAAGCAATCGACACTCAGACAACTAATGCCAATTCGCGCAAACCATTTCAGTGGTTTCTATAGGTCGCTAAGAACCAGTTAACCCCTTCCAAATTATTTTCTTGATGCATGAAAAACACAATTAGACAAAATTATAGCAACCTCCTTTGGGAAGTATGTTCCATTTGCTTTTTTTTTCATCAATTCATCCATGCCAAAGAGGGACACAATTAGATGAACAAAATCATGACAAAGGCAATAGAAAAAGCTAGGTTAAAACAAGCACACGACACCCACAAATTCATGGGGAAATGAAAAGTTGGGAGTGACCAATTGATGAGCATACTTGCAGCATCGCTATGTCTACCCTGCAAAACATATTTCCTTCAAAACCCTCGATGGTGTGATCTCCAGGGTAGATGCGAGACGTCCTCTTGTACTGCTGAGTGCTAACCAGTAGCGTAGCGGCGACACGATCTTGACAGTTAGGGTCTGACCATTCGCCACCACCAATGCCCCCCGCCTCGTTCTCGTGGCCCGAGTACGAACAACAACCACCGCCGGCCACGGTCTCCCAAGTAGTCCGTCCGGCCACTGCCTCCTAGGTCCGGCCATACAACGCTCCTCGGAGAAGAGCACCTTGCTGGATCGCGGCGATCGCGACCCCCGGGGCCTCCGTGCCCGCGCCTCGTGACCCCAAGCATCCCGCCGCGATGGCTGATCCGAAGGAGAGAGTGTGGGGCGGCGGCGCTTCGACTGGCAGCGGCGACAGAGAGAGGCAGCTAGCAGGGAACAAAACAAAAGAGGCACCGGAAAACAGGCATATTTTTTCTTTTTTTTTTTCGTCGAAGTCGGGACTCGAACTTCGTAGTGTTCCTGGAGCGGTTAAGTAATAGGGAGGCGTGGGCGTGGGATGTAAGACCTGTGTGACAAACTTTTGATCTCAGCCCTTGGTTGTGAAATCCGATGGTCGGTGTTGCTTGAGCTAAAAATAGAAAGAAGTGTGTCATTATAGTAGAGATCGATAGATCTTTTGTATTTTTCATATTTTATTATATGAAAAAATAAAAAGGAAAAAAGCTAAGGAAAAAGGAAGATACATCGAGATTGAGTGGGACCAGAAAGGAGACGGCGGACACTACGGAAACAATATTTTTTGGTTGTTTAGCAATCCTCTATTTTTGCTGTAAAAGTGTCCCGTTCAAACAAAACTGATCCACGGCGGATAGATGATGAGATCGCATAGCCTTGCACCGCCGCCGCCACCCGAGTTGATAGAGGACGCCATTGCCGAGATCCTCCTCCGCCTCCCGCCCGACGATCCCGCGTGCCTCGTACGCGCCTCTCTTGTCTGCAAGCTCTGGCACGACATCCTGTCCGAACCCACGTTCCCTGATCGCTACGGCCAGTTCCATGGAACGCTTCCCCCAAGGCTTCCTATCACGCTCCTACACGCACCACGGCCGCCGGGCTCTCGACTGCCGCCATGGCCGCCTCCTCCTCAACATTGTGGATGGCACGGGCACGATGAGGAAAAAAGTCTCGCCGTGTGGGACCCTATCACCGGCGACCACAAGGTGCTCAGCAATCCTGACCCGGCGTCGGACCCTGCTTTTGGCGCTTTTCTTTGTGCGACGGCTGGCTGCAACCACCGTGCTGGCTGCCATGGTGGCGGTCCTTTCCATGTCGTGTTTGTGAGCATCACCGCATACACCTACGGCACCGTTGCTACTGCTGGGGCATGGGTATACTCGTCCCAGACTGCTGCTTGGAGTGCGCCGGCTTCTATTCAGATACATTATGCTAGGTATTATCCTCCCTTGGTCGAGAGGAAACGTGCGGCCGTTGTTGGAGACCAACTCTACTTCTTGCTCAGCCATGGTTTTGGAATTCTCATGTATGATCTTAGGAAACGATTCTTGACTGTGATTGGCTCGCCATGCACATACACCACCCAGCCTGAGCCTAGTATCCTCATGACCATGGAGGACGGTTCGCTGGGGTTCATCGCCAGCGTTAAGGATGACGATGATTATTCAGCCCTTCACTTGTGGCGGGCAACAAAGGTGAATCAAATGGATCTATGGGATGGGTACAAGATAGAGTTATCTCTCTTAACAAGCTAGTTCCTACGATGCAGTCCAACCAAGTGGTCAATGTTGTTGGATTCGCCGAGGGCGTGGATATTCTATTTCTCAGCGTGGGTGATGCTGGTACAGGGATCATGTTTGAGCTAAAATCAGGGCGGATCAGAAAACTAAGCCACCCTGTGTACTGCTACTATGGTGATTACTTACCCTACTTGAGTTTTTACATTCCAGGTAAATAAACTACTGCCTTACTTTACTTATATGATTTGGCACTTTACATATTCTGTACTACATACATGACGTTATATATATGCGTCATCAAGGTTGTAACCGAGCGTGTCATCACGGAAGCGAGCTGCTCTGTCCATTACCTGATGCTCACATGGACAGCTACTAGGGAGGGGTCTTGCTGATTGATGAAGGTCAACATTTAGGTGGTGGCCACTCTGGGACTCTGTCGAGACTCGAGATGGAGGTGGGCTTGCCATGTAAATGATTCTACACTTTGTCCAGGCTCACATATGCTCATCTCTCTGGCACAGATGCGCGTCGCACACACTTGACTTGGAGGGCGGTGAAGAGTGGTTGCATATAGGACGATGTCCTTTGAGGGTTAAAACCATCCATCCAAGGGTGGGAGGATGTTGCTTTTTGGTCTCAAAAATATTGTCTTGGGCACCACGAATGTCCTATGTACATAAACACTCTCTTTTTCCTCAAATTAAGGGGTCCGGCCAGCTCCTGTATTTTTTATTTTAAAAAAATTATTATTTATTTTTCATGTTTACAAAAACATGAAAAGAAATAAAACTATATGTTTATAAGACATACAATACATACATGGAAAAAAGGAGAACAAGCATGAGTGTGATCAGAAACAATAGGAACGTCGGACTAGGCCATATATTGCTGTAAAAGTGTCCGTCGGCGTTCAAGCCAAACTGATTGGCGACAAATAGATGATGAGATCGCATAGCCTCGCACTGCGCTGCCGCCCCGAGCTGATAGACGACACCATCGTCGAGATTCTCCTCCGGCCCCCACCCGATGACCTGCGGCGTGCCTCATACGGCGCCTCCCTGGTCTGCAAGCTCCGGCACCGTATCTTGTCCGAGCCCCCAATCGATACAGCGAGTTCCACGTAACGCCTCCCATCCTCGGCTTCCTATCTAGCCCCTACAACAGCCGGACACGACGAGACCGCCCAGGCTGCCTATGTTTTTCCTACCGGTATTTCAAAATCTCAGCGGTCACCGAATATCAGATATACCGGAAATTTATCGGCTATACAAAAAAACTTTTCGGACCAAACTTACAAAAAATCATTCTTTTTGTTCAAAAACCATGTACATCTATTCTATATCATTTTAGATAAAAAAAAAAACAAATGTACATGCAATAAACTACCAATTTAATGTGACAAGAGCATGAATAGCACCTTCGGCGGTCACCTTCAGCCAACAGCGCATCCGCACATCGACCGCCACGTGCATCCCCATGGCCAGGTATAGCATCGCCGCTGGGGAGCGACGACTACGTGGCCTGGCCCTGCACGCGCGCCGTGGTTTGGCTCCCCACCCCCACCCCTCGACCCACCGGCCCTCAAAATTTGAGAAGTCCCCACTGGAGTTGAAATTAATTCTGGGCCCCCAAATTTTTTATGTTGGCTCCTAAATTAAAAATAAGGGCTTATTTTTTTAGGGGTGTGGTTGGAGATGCTCTAAGGAAAGAAACATAATAAGCAGAGCTCCATACGGCCGAACCTGATGGCAGTGATTTGTGTACCTATTGGGTTGAAGCATCTCTTGGCGCTGTCTTGGTGAGTTGGTGTCATGTTCGGCATTGGTGGCTTAGTGGTTCCTAAAAAGTTGCCTGATGTTGTTTTTGCAACTTTTTGTCGATAAACAAAATGTTTTATTTTTTATATTCTACTATAAACTTGTTTTCCTCTCATCTTAATAGGAAAAAAAAAAAAAGAATAATGTCATTGGCGCTTGTATTGGCCGCACGCGAGCCATTGAGCGAACAATTGAACTGGATATAACACTTGATCGAGAACTCGGATGACCTCGTGGAGGAGGTGCTCCTCCGCCTACCATGCTGCAGTCGGTGAGCCTCGTCAGCGCCGCGCTTCGTCTGCGGCGGTGCCGCCTCATCTCAACACCGGCCGTCGCCGTTTATGCGAGTTCCACGGGGCCCCCATTGCTGGGGCTAATCACAAGCGTTCCCAATGCCATCATGGCCCGCCGTGCCCACGACCGCCTTCTGCGGGGGCCTCGCACCCACGATCGCAACCGCTGGTGCGTGCGGGGCGCTTGCCACGGCCGTGTCCTCCTCGGAAGGCGGCGCCATCATGGTGCAGGACCCCATCACGGATGAGGAGCACGAGCTTCCCCCTACTCCGAACCATATTTGATCTTTGGAACGCTGCGGTTCTTTGCTCGGACACTTGTGGCGCTGCGACCACCTTGATTGCCACTTTCAACCCTTCCACATGGTTTTGTGTCTTCTCTACATGGGCAGATCATGCTGTACTCCTACTCATCCGATGCTGCCGTCTAGAGTGATCCAATATGCACACAACAACATGGTTACTATGTCGATCCCTTGAAGGGCAGTGCTCTCTTGTGGGGAACGCACTCTACTTTTGAGATCTGTTGGGAAACAAAGCTCTTATGTATGATTTGGAATTGTGTCAAATATCGTGGATTCAAGTACCATCTTGGTCACGGCTGCATTATGTGCTTACAACCTTGGAGGATGGTGGGTTGGGGATTGCCACTCAAGATGACTCCAATCTCTACATTTGGTCAAGGAAGGATGCACATGAAGTAGATTCTATATGGGAAAAAAAGTGTCGTCATTGAACTTAAGGCAATCTTCCCTGCTGATGTTTCCTTAAACAAAGTTTATTTGGTTGGCTCTGTGGATGGAGTCGGTATCATTTTCATGAGGGTCAATAATGTTATCTACACAATTGATCTAAAGACCTATAAGGTGAAGAAGGTATATATGAAGGCATAACAATCTATGTTTTTCCATACCTCAGATTCTACACTCCAGGTACAACATTGTTTATTTTTTGGTCTTGCAATGTTTATTTATAGAACTAGAATTAATTTAGCTACTAACGTGGTGATGGGCTTCTAAAAAGTTTATTTATGGAAGTGCAATATCACAATCTTATACCAACGAACTAGGTTCGTCCCAACTAAATCTTTGAAACTAATTGAATATGCCTAATTTGTTAATCCATGATGCATGTTATTCCATCATTGTTGATAAGGCCCTAACAACCTAGCCTCAGGAGATGTAATTAAAAAAAGTTATTACTTGGATGTAGTTATGTATCTTATTGAGATCATGCATGTGTTGATGTTGATTGTTGTTTATGTAAACAGTAAGTTATTGATGTTTGGTTGGCGAGAATCAAGTGTTATCTAGGGCAAGCCTGATTTCTCAACCAATTAATATTATACTAATCTTTTTTTAATTGCTGCAGTACTGGGAGGCACTTGTACAGTTGAAGGACCAAGCGTGAGTCGCTCAATCGCATCTGATAAATTTAAGATGCATTAATGAGATATTTGGTTGGGCAGCACTTGTGGTTTGTACATCATTGACATCTTTGGTACAGCTACACTATATGTATCAATGAGATTATTGGTGTTAGCCTTAATTCGTTGGCCTTCAAGTGTTGTGGGTTTTAAGCAATTGTATCTCCTAAAATATTTAGCTTGATCGTTGGCTTCAAGTTCTATCGGGCTTGTATGCAAGCTGTGAACCCTTATATTGTCATACTTGATCTGTGTGTAAATGTGCTTCAGTATTCATGCTTGTGAGAAATTCAAAGGCAGCATGCAGCATGTCATTCCTACATAAATCCATGGTGGTTCAACATCAAGTGGCTTATTTGGATAATAATAAGTAGAAACTTGCTAATTTATTGTTGTAATATTTTGCATTTGTGGGCAACATGATACAAATGCAAAGTGAGCATATTTTTTAGTATGAATCTTGAAACCACAATGTAGTGGAGACAAGATCATTTGTCATAATTCAGCTTGTGTGCAAACAAGCGATCCGTGCCTCCAGCCTATCCGCGCGGCTCTGTTGGTGCCTCGATGCAGCTAGTTCCGACAGCTCAGAGCGGTGGCCCTGGCTAGTTCCGACCCTCTCCCATGGATGGGGAGGGCGTGGGCCACCAGGCGTGATGGCCACGGGCGCGCGCGCCCGGGCCCGGGGACCGCGCGGTGCGCGACCTACAACGTGGTGCGCCCCCGCAAGGCGGCGACTCTAAGCAACCAAACCGGCAGGTGGCGTCTTGTGCAGCGCAGCATGGTGCCCCGCACCGCGTATTCGGGCCTGCAGCCGAAGATCCGCCACGCCATGCCCGGATCGGGGATCCCGCCCATGGGCGCGGTGGCCCTGTGGTCAGCGTGCTCAGGCCACGCCGGTGTGTTCCCAGCGATGGCGGCCGTGCCTGGGCGCCCACAGCGAGCCAGCTCCAGGTGTCCGCGGTTCACCACCGCGAGTTGTTGTCCGGCCATAGACAGCAGCTCGCACCAGATCCGCGATGAAAATGCCTGCAGCAGAGGAGTTCACGCGATTCGGCGGCGGGTATACGGTGGTGTGGCAGCGTGCTCTTCACACTTTCGGCATTCAGCGGCTCGGCGGCAATAATTGGGTGGGCGAGGGGAAGCAAGGGTAAAATCCTTGAGCGCTCTTACGGTGACAATGGCGTCTGCGGGCGTCATTCCCCTTGCTAAAGCGTCACTGGGCGCTCGAGCTGCTTGACCCTACCCCAAATAGCCTCGGCTTGGCTGCTTTCTCCGATCTCGGTTCATCGTCCGGGGGTCTTGGGGCCGAAAGGTCTGGTGCTTCGTTTATCGATGGTGGCATCCTCGGATGTCATTTCCTTCTGAAGGCATCGACTTACAGCACACCTACACTCCGCCATGGCCACTCTTGCTCGTATGTATCCTTTCCAGTTCTCTGTCTCGGTGTGCTTGGGCGAGACTGGCCTCGGCTGGCGATTGTTCTTTGGCGGCAATCCGACGAGTGTCTTCCTATGGCGTCTCTACTCCGTTGGCGCTCTCCTTGGTGGTGGCAAAAAAATCAAATGCCGGCTGGAGTTTCCACCGCTGCCACCATTCCCCTCAAAGGTTTCCTCCCTTGGACGACGTTGGATTGTGATATGTGGGCCTGGATGTGTCAAAGGATATCCCCATCAGCTTGAAGGGAGGTCGTCGTGTTCGGCGATCTTGGGTCTTCGGGCTAGTCTCTCTATTTCCGTTCCAAAGAGGGAGAGAGGCAGCGGAGCGGCGTAGCTATGAGAAGTGGTGCAGGCACAAGGACCTTGGTGAAACCGGCGAGTATGCTGTTTGGTGGTGGCGCAAATCGGCCTTTCGACCCGTAATTTTTGGCTTAGTCAAGGATTTAGTCTTGGTTTACCCCTGTTGTTGTATGGTGTTGTTGTTATGTGTCGTGATGTTGTAATCTTTCTCTCTCCCCTCATGTACTTCTACCCTTCGAGGGGTGCGTTTGTATTGGTGCCCTGCACCCTTTCACCCACGGGCTTGCTAGAATCTGTGAAATGAAAGTAGGTGGGGATCGTTTTGATTCCCCCCAAAATTCCTCAAAAAAAAAAAAGTCATGGTTCATCTTGGTCGTTGTGAAGCATGAACGGTGTTCAGGCTTCCATTGTGACTAACCGAAGCCACATTCTGTGTTATGTGTTGAACTGAACTTGCTTGCGTTTCAGCACTCCTGAAAACATAAAATGGCAGTATGGTTCAGTTTATGTGTTCCCTGAAAAAAGGAACGCAATTAGCAGAGTACGTACTTACACAACAGCAGGCCATAGAGCCGATTCCAGATTTCAGTTTCAGGTTTTTTTCTTTTCTACTAGAGGATCATACCGATTCTGCTGAGAAAACCTTTGTGAGACGAATCTGCTTGAGGATTTGGCCTGATCTCAGATCCGAGATGGACTTGGAGATGGACTTCCACCCACCATCAGGGCCCATATATCTGACGAGGAGCCCGCACAATTTCAGACAAGTTGGACCTCTCTCTCCTACCTGCGTGCGATGGACTTCCACCCACACCCTCGCTCCGCCGCCTGCCGCCGGGTTGGTAGTCGGACCGACAAAGGCCACCAGATGCCGCCGCTGCTGGATGACCTTGTGGAGGAGGTGCTGATCCGACTGCCGCCGCAGGAGCCCGCGAGCCTCGTCCGCGCTGCTCTCGTCTGCAGGCGCTGGCGCGACCTCGTCACCAACCCCCCGGCTTCAGACGCCAGTTCCGCGAGTTCCACCGCAGCCCCCGATGCTGGGGATGGTATGCAACCGCGACGACGTCCACGTGGCCCGCCGTGCCCACAGCCGCCTTCTGCTCCCCGCAGGCCGACTTCAGGCCTCGGGGGTGCGCTGGACGCACGCCACGGCCGTGTGCTCTTTTGTGGTGGAAAGGGCTGCGACCGCGACATGAACGGCCTTGTCCTCTTTAGTGGCGGACAGGGTCGCGGCGGTAACATCCTCATGGTCTGGGACCCCATCACAGACGAGAAGGGGAGCTGCCCTCCCGCCGCATTCCATGACCACGTTAGCCTCCTGGGCCACGACCGTTCTCTCTTGCTGGGCGCCGGGCGGCGCTGCTGGTGCCTGCGACCACCTTGATTGCCACCGTGGACCCTTTGTCGTGGTTTTGGTGGTCTCTGTCCTCCTAGACGGTCCAGATTCAGTTGCAGGGCATAGGTTCATCTGCACCTACACATCCAAAACTGCTGCCTGGAGTACTGAGGCAATCTCCAATAATCAGGTACCTGGATATGCTCGCTTTTCATGCGAAGTGCACTTGTGGGGAATGCGCTCTACTTTGTGGAATTATGGGGAAGCGGGAGTTCTCAAGTACAATCTGAAACTGCAAGAAATATCATGGATTCTGCTACCACCTTCAAGTTACTCCGTGGTTGGCATCCGCAGTCATCTGTGCTCCTAGCAACCGAGAACGGTGAACTGGGACTCGCCACTAAACAAGGGTCCGAGCTCTGCATCTGGTTGAGGAAGCATGATGATGCTTCTAAAGTTGGTGATGAATGGAAACTAAGCAATGCCATTAAGCTTAATACGCTGGTCCCTGCTGATGCGTCCTTGTCCAAAGTTGATGTGGTTGGCTCTGCAGAAGGTGTGGGTATAATTTTTTTTTTGAGGACAGATGATGTGGTCTACATGATTGATCTGAAGACATGTAAGGTGAAGAAGGTATATGAAGGAAAAATCAACAAAATTATTCCATACATGAGCTTCTACACTCCAGGTACAGGTTTACCGTTTACTTAGTCTTGGGTTTTGTAATATTTGGAACAAACAAAAAAATTTGTTACTACTAAGAGTTACATGGCAGGATAGGCTCAAGAAAATAAGAAACTAATGAAAGTGCAATATCATGATATATCTTAGGGTTTATATTACTTAAATCTTTTATGATATATATATGCAAAGTATTTATTTGCAACTGCTTAGATATCCCCAAGATTTTATTGATCTAGATCGATGCACTCCTCATGCATGTTATGATAGTAAGCTAAGGTCCAGACAACTTAGCCTCTGCCCGAAAGGTAGGCGGCAGGATAGTAATTACTTGCATGAGGCCATGAACTTCTACACTTCAAGTATCTTCCATCTGTCTCTAATCCTATTCATATGTAGCCCTCTTCTCTCAGTAAGTGTTGATGTTAATTGCAGTAATAAATGACTGCTGTTTGACCTACAATAAATTTGATTCCTCAATCAGCTGATACATATATCAATTATTATTTAAATTCCTGCAGCATTGGAAGCACCATCTAACTACAGGCGGCGAGGGACCAAGCGTGGGTGGTTCAATTGCATGAAAGCTTAAGATGCTAATTTGAGAAGTTCTGGAGCAAGAGAATACTCGGTGGTAGTAATGGTAAGTAGCACGAGATCTGTATATGGTGGGACAACACGCTTTACATTAGTTAGATTGGTGCCTGCCTTGAGATGTAAATCGATTTTATGAGATGTAAATCAATGTTATGAGACGACCAATTTTGACCACCTCCATAAATCAATTTTACAAGACGAGAAATGTTGATCGCCTTTGTGAATAAAATGTATGCCTCTGTTAATGTATTTTGCAAGGCGGTTAATTGTGACTGTTTCCGTAAATGAAAACGTCCGCCTCCAAAAAATTCCTTAGGCATTTATGAGACAGTTTGGGTTTTATGATCGCTCCATTAATGTGGTCACTATCTCACAATATCTTTTTTTGTAGTAGCGATGATCTCGTCTAGGTTCACGCAGGTTCTTGTGCTATCGATGTGGTGCTATTTAGATTTTTGCAATAGATGATCGTGAGTACATTACTGCTGGTTCTGACTTGGTCATCATTAGATCTGCGGATGTTGTTGTTGTCTTCACATAAGATAGCTTCTTGTATACCCCCCCTTTCAGATGTCCTCGTTGCGACTCCACCGATCGAGATCACCTCGAGGCTCCCTCATTAATTGTTGCGTGGGTTCTTGGCACTCAGCCTCTAGTCCACCAGGCGGTCAAGCTGCGCAAAGACCATATTGCGTTGTTGCTAACTCATTTCCACCTTGACAACTGAGAATGAATATCGATCTTTCACTGGCATCTTCGACTCCGACATACTCAGTGTTGCCTGCTATTACTACGCTGTTGTCGTCCATGTTGTCGATCTACAAATCTACCATGAATGTACTCACTTTCGAGAGCTGATGGCCCGCATCGTTTTCGTGGCCGGAGTCTAAGATCTCTCGAGTAAGATGAAATCCCAGCCACGAGTTGGGGGAGGGGAGTCATACTTTTAGAGCATGACCGTTGAGATGATCGTTGGCATTGTTACCCTTCCACAGCTTTGTCGGTGGAGTCTTGGTTCTTAATGTAGTGAGCTAGGGTAGCCTAGAGCAAACTGTGTCATGGGCATGGACGAAAAAAGGAAAACAAATAGTAATTCTAGTGCCGATTCCAGATTTCATAACGACTCTGCTCTGATCTTTTTAGAGGATCATAACGATTGTGCTGAGAAGTCCTTTGTGAGACAAATCTGCTTGAGGAGGTGAAGACGATTTGGGCTGATCTCAGATTCGAGATGGACTTGGAGATGGACTTCCACCCACCATCAGGGCCCATATATCGGACGAGGAGCCCTTACAATTTCAGACGAGTTGGACCTCTCTCTCTCCTACCTGTGTGCGATCTCCGATCTCCTCCCAAACCGAGCAGCGAAACCCTCGCTCCGCCACCTGCCACCCGGGTTCGTAGTCCGACCGACAAAGACCACCAGATGCCGCCGCTGGCGGATGACCTTGTGGAGGAGGTGCTGATCCGCCTACCGCCGCAGGAACCAGCGAGCCTCGTCCGCGCCGCTCTCGTCTGCAGGCGCTGGTGCCGCCTCGTCTCCGATCCCGGATTCCGCCGCCGCTTCCGCGAGTTCCACCGGGCCCCCATTGCTGGGGCTGATCTGCAACGTTTCCGGCACCACCATCGCGCGCTTCATGCCCACAATCGCCTTCTGTAGGCCACGCACTGACGCGACCGCTGGCACGCGTGATGGACGCCCGCTACGGCCGTGTCCTCTTGCAAAAGATGACTCCCTCGTGGTCTGGGACCCCGCCCGGATGAGGAGCAGGAGCTTCCCCCTGCTCCGTACAAGAAGTGGTGCGGAACGCAGCAGTTCTATGCTCGCTGCTGCTGGCTGCGACCACCTTGATTGCCATTTTCGACCCTTCCTTGTGGTTTTTGTGTATTCAGTACATGGGCAGATCTTGCTCCACACCTACTCATCCGATGCTGTCGTTTGGGTGATCCAATATGCGCCTCAACAACAAGGTTATTACCTTGTCGACCCCTTGAGGGGCAGCGCTCTTGTGGGGAACGCACTCTACTTTCGAGATGTGATGGGAAACAAAGCTCTTAAGTACGATTTGGAATTGTGTCAAATATCGTGGATTCAAGTACCATTTCGATCTCTGGATTCTGTGCTTACAACCTTGGAGGATGGTGGATTGGGGATTGCCACCAAAGATGCCTCCAATCTCTACATTTGGTCAATGAAGGATGCACATGAAGTAGATGCTATATGGGAAAAAAGTGTAGTCATTGAACTTAAGACAGCGTTACCAGCTGGTGTTGCCTTAAACATAGTTTATTTGATTGGCTCTGCGGATGGTGTCGGTATCCTTTTTCATGAGGGTCGATAATGGTGTCTACAAAATTGATCTAAAGACCTATAAGGTGAAGAAGATATATGAAGGCGCATCCAACTCTTGCTTTCCGTACATGAGATTCTACACTCCAGGTACAACTTTGTTTATTTTTAAGTCTTGCAATGTTTATTTGTAGAACTAGAAATAATTTAGCTACTAACATGGCTATGGGCTTCTAAATAATTTATTAATGGATCCGACCTAAATCTTTTGTTCTAGGCCGGAAATCTTTGAAAACCTGATTGCATATGCCTATGAATTTATTAATCCTTGATGCATGTTATTCCATCATTGTAGATAAGGCCCTAACAACCTAGCCTCTGCCAGGGGTCTAGGAGATATAATTAGAAAAGTTATTACTTGGATTACCTGTTGCCTATTGTTAATCCTGTTTTCCTTAGTCCTCATCTATCAATTGATATCATTGTTAATGTTAGGGATATAGTTATCTTATTGAGATCATGCCAGTGTTAATTATTTATGTTTGTTTGGTGGGAAATAAATGTTATCTAGGGCAAGCTTGATTTCTCAATTAGCTAATGTTATCCATATATTTTTTAATTTCTGCAGCATTGGGAGGCACTTGTACAGGTGAGGGACCAAGTGCGAGCAGCTGAAGTGCATGTGATAAACTTAAGGTGCATCAAAATGAGATATCTTGTTGGGCAAAACTTTGTGTATCTATGAGATTGGTGTTAACCTTAACTCGTTGGCCTTCGAGGTTGTGGTTTTTAAGCAATTGTTTCTCCTAAAATATTTAGCTTGATCATTGGCTTCAAGTTTTTTATCGGACTTGTATGCAAGCTGTGAACCCCTATATTGTCATACTTGATCTGTGTATATATGTGCTTGTGATAAATTCGTATGCAGCATGCCTGCATGTCATTCCTACATAAATCTATTAAGGTTCAACATCATGCGGCTTGTTGGATAATAATAAGCAGAAACTTGTTTTTTTTTTTTTGTTGATAGAAATGCAATGCCAAAACCTTATTTTTATGTATAAATTTTGAAACCACAATGTAGTGCAGACAAGACGATTTGGCATAATTCATCTTGTGTGCACTTGATGAGGTTCGGTTGGAATGAAGCAAGGCTGCAGCAAGGGGCTAGCTGAAAATGTATGAATCATGGTTCATCTTGGTCACTGTGAATGATCGAAGCCATATTCTGTGTCATGTCATCGACTCTGGGCCTCTCTATGGAACGAAGCGTGTTCTGTGGTGGCATCTTTGAAAAAATGCCAGAGGTCGGGTTGACTCTGAAGCAAACTTGGTGATGACATGGCGATGATGACGGCTAGCGGCAGCGGCGGCGCCCTGGCGTGAGCGCCCCCCCCTCCTCCTGGGTCGGCCGTCGTTTGTTGGGCCTCCTAGCCCTCCCATGGCTCGCCCAAATCCGGTACATGACACAAAATGTGTGGAATGATACCATACCTGAAGGCCGTGGTAAAAAGAATTGAGTGTGTTTTGCATATTTTGTCAAATACGATGCTTACAAACGAAAAATATCTCGAAGAAGTTTTCTAGAGTAGAGAAGTGTGTGATTAGGTTTTTTAACCAAAGTGACGTTTGAATTGGAGTTTGACTTTAATTTTTTTTTTTAATAGGAAATAGACAGCATAGATTGTTTCGTGTTGATTTTTTTGGTAATTTTCTCAATCCATTTGATAATTTTAATATATTTAGTGCAATTATTGAATGTATTAACTTTGCTGTGCGCCGAGTTGCAACACATGACAAAGGCTATCTCTCGATCACCCTCTCTCTTTTCCCATAAATTTTTGGGTTTTTTTTAATGGACTTATCGTTGCCCATGCATTACTATGGGATAAAAACTTCTCTATTTTAAAAACTTATAGATCGCATGTGATAAGATAACAACAAAATGAAATTAAAACAACATCTACCAAAAAAAAAAGCAAAGTTCTTGAAATTAACACAGCTGGTATAAATACCGGAACCAAATCGAATTCCTTGGTACCGAGTTTGCACGCGCGAACAGTCGGCAGCGTAGAGCACTGAATTCAGATTTATGCTAACAGAGAAACAGAAAACAGATACTAGTGCCAGCCGAGCTGCAGCAGCTTTGCTGGCCAGTTGCTCCAGGGCCTGTTTCACGCAAAAAAATGTGACGGTATTCCAGAGCCTGTGCTCATGGCAGCCACCCCCCACCCAGATCAAATTTTTAATCCTTTTATTTTGATTAGTTAGCCAATTCCTAACATATGGCTAATTGATCTAGGTTGAGTTAGTCCAGTAGCAAAAAGATAATCCTCGGATCATTTTTTGGTTGGGGGCCGGTCTAGGAATAAGTGTTGGATAGTTTTATTCCCATTGCAGCATACGCACTTCTAACTCCCTTTCCAATTTTTCTAGCAAAGTTGTCTTTGGTCAAGATGACCCCCTCTGTAAAATCAGAGAAAGATTTTAATTTTTAGAGGAACTTTTATCTTCCAAATCTTCCTATGTCGAAAAGGAGTTTGTGTATCAATAAGGTCGAGGTACATAGTGGACGGAGGATAGTCCTGTTTTGGTTAAGCTCCATTTAAAATAATCCGACCCTTCCACCAATTCGACATTAGAGATTCAAGCTACTAGACTTAGCATTTGTAAGTTTGTTGCCCACCAGAGCCCTCCTAAAAAGAGATGTTTAGAGGGTTGGAATCCATCACTTTTATTGCCCGGTTCGCGTGAGGATCCCGCAGCACTATATTATATAAGGATGGATAACTAGCTTTTAGAGAGGCTTAGTGGAACCCATGTATAGATCCCAAAATCTAGTGGTGGTTCCATTTTAATAGTGAAGGAACCTTTAGCCAAACACCTCATGTTTGATATGCATGAGGCCTCTCAAAAATGAGAATCATTTGATTTGGCTGTCACTTGAGTTAGAGATTTGGATTGAAGGTATTTATTCCTTAAAAAAGAGAATGCCACATGCCCTCAGTATTCAATAAGTTGACCAACCATTTGGCTAGAAGGCACTTATTTTGCAGCTCTAGATTAAGATACCTAATCCCCTTGGTCTTTAGGACGACACAAGATGTCCGATCGGCAAGTCTATATCTATTTTTATCACAAGATTCTTTCCAGAAAGAACCTTGATCTATAATAATCAAGGTTTTTAATCACTCCCTTGGGATCTCAAAGAAAGACATCATAAAATAGGTAGGTCGCTTAGACTAATTAAGCAATATTAGTTTCCCCATATGAGAGGTACTTTGCTTTCCGCCAAAGAGAGTTTCCGCTTGAAACGATCTTCTACCTTTCTCCATTCAGTTTTGAGTTGTCTATGGTGTATTGGGATTCCTAAATATCTAAAATGGATATTCCCAAGATTGCATTCAAAGAGGTTAGTATAAAAGGATTCAACTCTTTTGTCTTTTCCATACCAGAAGATTTAAAGCTTTATAAAAGTTGATCTTGAGGCCGATAGTTGCTCAAAAGCACAAAGCAAGAGTTTAAGATTTTGTACCCGACCCGCTAACATGTGTGGAATGATTTTGAAATTATAAAAAAATTGAACTCTGAAAATTATGAGATTTGTCAATATCTCATGGATACCATACGTGAAGGCCATGGTAGAAATTGAGTGTGTTTCGTATATTTTTTGCCACATACGATGCTTACAAAGAAAAATATCTCGAAGAGTTTCCAAGAGTAGAGAAGTGTGATTAGTTTGTAACCAAAGTGACGTTTGAATTGGAGTTTGACTTCAAATTTTTTTATAGGAAATAGACAACATAGATTGTTTCATGTTGATTTTTTGGTAATTTCTGAATCCATTTGCTGTGTGCCGAGTTTGCAACACATGACAAAGCTGCTATCTCTCACCCTCTTGTTCCCTTATAATTTTTGGGTTTTTAATGGACTAGTATCGTGACCGTGCGTTACTATATAGGAAAAAAACTTCTATATTAAAAACTTTATGTGATAAGATAACAACAATGTGAAATTAAAAAGTAACATCTAAAAAAAAGCAAAGTTCTTGAAATTAAGACAGCCGATAAATCTTTGGAACCGGCATCGAACCGAACCCACGATTCCCTTGGTACGAGTTTGCGTCGCCGCGACCAGTAGACAGCGTAAAGCAGTGAATTCAAATTAAGCTAACGAGAAAACAGAAAACGGATACTAGTGCCAGCCGAGCTGCAGCAGCTTCGCTGGCCAGTTGCCCTATAGCCTGTTTCCACGCAAAAATGTGACGGTATTCCCATGACCGCCAATCACGGTCGTTATTCAGACCGTGTAACAATTCGTCCATCGTCTTGCTGCTGTCCTCCTTGTGGATCGACAGCGGCTTGCCCTCCACGTCCAGAGCAGAAGGCCTCCTTCAACACCGGGTTCTGCGCTGCGTGCTCGGGAAGTATTTTGCCACCAACCTTTCCATGAAATTTAGCTGGGCCAGCCTCACCCATGTAATATACCTTCATCGTACTGTACCACTCCCGGATGCCACCGGGGCTCGGGCCGTGGTCCAGAAGGCGCGATCTGGTCGAACAGCTTCTTCCTCGCTCATGGAGCAACGAGGTTGTCGCGGCTTCACGGCAGGTTAAGCCCAGCGAGGTCCGACACCTTTGCCGCCAAAGAAGCGTGCCCGCGGCCGCCTTTTACCCTTGGCGTGCTGCCTCGTCGAGGTTGAGCTCCACGCTACACGGCGCCTCGCCGGTAGCCATCCGACCCTCCACGGTCATCGGCGCCGAAAGCATCTCCGTGAGGGACGCTGATGGCTGCCTCCAAATGCCTCGGCCGGCCTTCGGGTCGGTGGCGGAGACGACGGCCCGGTCGTGGAGGAACGGCCCACGCGGACAAGGCCATCGGCGACCACCATAGGGCTCGCCGCCGGTGTCCGGGGTCTTGATTTGGCGGATCGCGATCTCGCCTGGGGTACGATGACGCCGCGCCCGATGACCTCCATCGCCTGCACCTCTTCCGCGCAGCGCACGGCCGGCTGAGGCGGCGCGCGAAAGGCATGCCGATCGCGGCGACTCAGCGCCAGGTGGGGAGTCGGAGTGGGAGTCCCGGATCGCCTTCGAGAGCGCCGGAACGCGCCTCGCGGGAGCGCCCCAGCGCAGCCGTCGCGGAGGGCGAGGAGAAGCGGCGACAGGCGACGCGCGGAGGCGGGCCTCCTTTGGGGTGCCCTTGATGGAGATGCCGCGAGAGAGAAGATGGCGAGGCACCTTATGTCGAGCACTTCCAAGGGAGGTGGCCCTCCTCCAGGCTCGCCGACGATCCCCGCCATGGCTGCCTCTCGTGGCCGGCGAGCATGTGATCTTATACCGTCACGCACTCGTCCCGGAGATTCCGGATGCTCATCGACCCGTGCGCACTCGCTCGGGTTGATTTCCGTGCGAGCCATGGCCATCTCCGAGCGGCAGCGTGGCATCCAAGATTCGGACGGCGGCTCTTCGTGATCTGGGTCGAGAAGACGGAATAATATAGCATGATTTCGCAGTTGGGTCTCGGATCGCTGCGTATTCGTGAGTGGTAGGGTTTCCACGCCGGCCCAGCCCAACCCCCTAGGGCGAACCCGCCTCGCTCCCTAGGAAGCCCCCAGCCTTGCCGCTATAAAAGCCGCATCCGACGGCGCGAGCCCTTCCCGTTCCCAGCCATACCGGAGTTTCCGGAGTTTCTCGCGCGGTGCAAAAACATGCCCCCTAGGGGCCGCCTCTCCGCACTCTCTCTAGTGCGAACTGGAGCGAAATAAAAGTTGCAATTAAATTTTTTTGAAATGAACGTGACTCAATTGACTCCATTTGACCCAAAACTCTTGTTTGCGCGCCGAGAGTTTCCGTAAGTTTCGCCGGTGCGAAAAACTTGCCCCTAATGCCATTCTGGCCACTCTAGTGCGAACCTGGAGCAAAATAAAAGTTGCAATTGAATTTTGATACAAACGCATCTAATTGACTCCATTTGACCCAACACTCATGTTTGGTGCGTTACATTTCAGGTGTGAAAATCTTGCCTCCTAGGGCCATTTTTGGCCACTCTTGTGCGAACCGGAGCGAAATAAAAGTTGCGATTCTATTTTTGAAACGACCGCACCCACTGACTCTATTTGACCCAAAACTCATGTTTGGTGCATTTTTAGGAGTTTCGAGTTTCTCGCGGTGCGAAAAATCCTGCCCCCCTAATGCCATTCCTCGCCACTCCTAGTGCGAACCTGAGCTAAATAAAAGTTGCACACTTGAATTTTTTGATAGCACCCACTTGACTCCATTTGGACCCAACACTCATGTTTGGTAATTCATTTTCAGGCGAAAACATGCCTCCTCAGGGCCATTTTGGCCACTCTGTGCGAACCGGAGCGAATAAAAGTTAAGTTATTTGAAACGAACTATTTTTTGGAAACGAACACCCAATTGACTCTATTTGACCCAAAACTCATGTTTGGTGCGTTTCGAGTTTAGCGTCATGCAAAAACTTGCCCTCTTGGGTCGTTATGGCCACTCTAGTGTGAACATGAGCAAAATAAAAAAAGTTGCATTTGAATTTTTGAAGTCGAATCGCCCCCCAATTGGCTCCATTTGACCCATAACTCATGTTTGGTGCTTTTGAAAAAAAAAAAAAAAAAAAATTTTCTAAAGCTAGTACTTATTATGCATACAAAAGAATCAAGAGAAATAATCCACAAGTGCATGGATACCCATGTAGCACTTCACTATTCCGAAGTATCATCTTTATCCGCGGAGAAAATTTAGAGAGCAACTAAATCTTTATACTTCACCATGCCCATGTGTTTGGCTTAGTTTTCTCGGCTTCACGTCTTGAAATGCTTTGGCGACAAGTCTTCTCTTCCACAATTTTTCCTTCCACTTCCCGTAGCGAGGCGGCGTGTAGCTATCTACCGAGGGCATACATGTTTTGAGTCCGTGGTAACCCAAGGTGAAATGGAAAATCAAGGAGCTAGAGTATTGCATGCACAATAGATACATGCAAGCAAGCAATTAGAACCGGCAGAGGTAGGGAGGGAAGCTCTCGCTGGCGCACACTTGCATGCCCATTTTGCCATATGACGATGTCCTATATATGAGTGACAAACATATTATTAGTTCTATAAGCAAAGCCGACATCCACCTCCATCACCACAAACTCAATAGCATTAGCATCCACGTCCATTATACCAAGAAAATGAAGATCATGGTGGTCATCTTCATTTTGGTCCCGACTGCCTCATTGGTGAGAGTCTGCTGCGTAAGGCGACAGCCCGAGGAAAAGACGGGTAATAATGAAGATACTTTGCAAGCCTTTTGTCTAGGCAAGCAGCGAGGAGGAGCTCTGGCTGCGATGAGCCCCTCAACCGGCCAGCTTCAAAATGGCGTCATTGAGGAAAGTGTGCTCGTTGAAATGCTGCCAAGGATGCACAAAAAGTACGCAGGCTGAAGCTCCGGAGATCAATGTAAGCTGTGTACGTGGTTTGTAGTAAGGTGAAGGACCCAATTTTGCATTTGAAAAAAATGCAAGGAGGTATACGACCCGACCGCCATCTTGAAGGCCATGGAGGAGGTGTTACAACGCTGGCCATGCAGCAAAGAAGGGCGTCGCCAATGTTAGGCGCGTAATTCGCCTATATATGGTTATCATTCTTTATGGATATGGACCAAGCTACCTATTAATTTGATAATTTTTGCTAAATATTTGCTTTTGTTCCAAAGCAAAAATCTTCAAACCATTGATATATGGTATCATCATCAACTAGCTCAATGGCGGTCAATGTAATGTCACATGGTTTTGTAATTTTTTAGTTTGACTAAATAAATAAAAGGGCAAGTTGGCAATTAATTGCTAAAAGTAATCTTTGGATCTATTTTTTGACATTTTTTTTGTTGGTAACTAATGGGGGGAGAGGATCCCCACGAACAATTTTCCACATTGGTGAACGTCCATGACCATGCATAGATTTTGTTTTCTTAAGTACCACAATTTACGGGATATAGGCTTGCTTTTCCGCCGCCATCTTGATGTCCCCTGCCCTAGGCGCTGCCCGCCCCCACCACTAGGGCACACACTAAGACGCCACGCCCATCCCAATCGCTGGTCTTCCCGCCTATAAGCCAAAGCCTCTCCCTTAAAGATGAAGAAGGCAGAGCGTAGTCACTGAAACCTAGCCACTTTGCGGTGGCGGCGTGAGGGTGGTGGGGTGAGTAAACTGGGAGAGGGAGGGAGGAAGAAGAACAATGGGGTGGATGGAGGGTGACTTGGCATCACCCTGTCGACGACGGCTCCGTAAGCTCCATATATTACATGTAGCCTCGCCTTTTTAAGCCGCATAATAACAAAAATTGAGCGTAATGTACATTGCCAAGATCATTTTTAGTAGTTTCTTAGGAAAACTGAAAGTGAAATTGTGCATTTAAGATCATCAACCAAGTGTAAAAGCTGCTTGTTTGAGCCACTAAATGAACTAACTCAAATCGAAAAGCCATCAACTATAAAGTTCATAACTTTTTGGGATCTACAAATTTGATTTAAAGATTTCACATTTGAGGTCATCTAGGGCATGTCTTCCCTGTATTTTGTTGCAGCTTTATTTGCTTTGAACTTCATTTTAAATTGCAAACAATACTATCGTGGCTCACAACGTGGCATCCTTCATCATATAGAAAAGATGCCCCATTGGGCCCTTGCATCATCTCCTAGTTCTTCCTCGCTTCCTCTATTTCCTTGTATCTCTTTTATGTGTCCACTCTTTTTGTGTATATATTTGTGTTTCTAAAGGAGGGAAGGCCTTACATGAATTAATAGAATGTCTCTTACATTTTGATTGAAGCCTCCATTATTATGTGTGTGCTTTTGGTTTCTCCCATATGAATCTATATATATACACTTGTATCGCATATAAAGCACTTTTATTTGTTCTGAATGTTTTTTTTTCTTTCATGAAACAATATATATCCTGCAACCTCAAGACATTCTGAGGGGGTTTTTTAGGTTTGGTAGTTTCCTATTTTTCAAGCGACTTTTCTATCCTTAGTTTGGACTTAATACACACCTCACGACGAATCATTTTAGACTTCTAAAAGGTGTCCCTATACAACTAGTGGAAGTATATGGTGGTATAGCTAGTGAAGGGGTATTTCACCAAAGAGAATACCATTAGTGGTACTTATAGATAATGCATCCAATTACAACCACCTTGCCAAAGCTAGCCTGAAACATGAGGCCACCATGTTTAATTCCCCCACTAAGCCCGTCCGGCACAAAACCAAAATTTTCCAAATGGCCCATATAATACTATAAAAGTTGCGGAATTTTTCAAATGAACGCACCTAATTGACTCCATTTGACCCCAAAACTCATGGTTTTAAAAGCGTTTCAGAGTTTTACGAGGTTTTACGCGAGCGTAAAACTTGCCCCTGGGCTGTTTAGCCACTTGCAAACTAAAGCAAAATAAAAAGATCACGGTTGGGAATTTTGAACGCAATTTGGCTCCATTTGACCCAAAACTCATGTTTGATGCGTTTTGGAGTTTACTTGCTTGGTCGAAAACTTGCCCCTAAGGGCCGTTACGGCGATCTGCGGGAGTGAAATAAAAGATCACGGTTGAATTTTCAAACACCCAATTAGCTCCGACATTTAAAACTCTACATGTTTGAGTGCGTTTTGGAGTTTCGGGGTTTATGTAGCTGCGGGTGCAAAAGAAACATGCCCCTAGGGATTCACAGCCACTCTCTGAGTCTTGGCGGAAGCGAAATAAAAGTGCACATTCATTTTTTAGAAATGAGCACTCAATTGACTCCATTTGACCCAAAAATCCTTGTTTTGTGCGTTTGGAGTTTCGAGTTTCGCTTCGTGCGTAAAACTTGCCCCCCCATGCCATTCTCGCCACTCTAAAAGTGCGAACCCGGAAGCTTAAATAAAAGTTGCAATTGAATTTTTTGATACAAACGCACCCAATTGACTCCATTTGACCCAACCTCATGTTTGCGCGTTACATTTAGGAGAAAACTTGCCTCCTAGGGCCATTTTGCCCTTTGTGCTGGCCCGGAGCGAAATAAAAGTTGCATTCTATTTTTGAAACGAAGCGCTTTTAATTGACTTTTATTTGACCCAAAACTCATGTTTGGTGTGTTTTGAGTTCCCGAGGATTTTCGCCGTGCTTAAAACTTGCCCCCCTAATGCCATTCCCCCACTCTAGTCGTAACGGAAGCAAATAAAGGATTCAGCTTGAATTTTTGATACCGAGCGCGCAATTGACTCCATTTGACCTAACACTCATGTTTGCGCGCTCTCGCTTCGTGTGTGAAAACATGCCTCCTAAGGCCATTTTGGCCACTCTTGTACTGGCTTGGAGCGAAATAAAAGTTGCGTCTTTTTTGAAACTTAACGCGCAGAAATTGACCTCTATTTGACCCAAAACTCATGTTTGCGCGCTTTTCGGAGTTTCTCGCTTCGGTGCAAAATCCTGCCCTCTTTAAAAGCTATGGCTACTCTTAGTGTGAACATGAGCAAAATAAAAGTTGCATTTTGAATTTTTTGAAACGAATCTACTCTTAATTGGCTCCATTTGACTCATAACCTTACGCGTTTGCGCTTTTGGAAAAATTTTCGTAAAGCTAGTATTTATTATGCATACAAAAAGGAACCAAAAGAGAGAGAAATAATCCATAAGTGCATGGATACCGTATGTAGCACTTCACTATTCCGAAGTATCATCTTTATCCACAGAGAAAATTTTATATGAGCAACTAAATCTTTATGTTTCCACTCATGCCCATGTGTTTACTTAGTTTTCACAAATTATCTTGGAATCACTGGCAGCAAGTCTTCTTTCTATCCTCCACCCGCCTTACGTCCGGCCCCCGTCCGCCATAGCTGTATGTCACGATACAACCAAACCCTGGCTTTATTAACTTGCATGCCCATTTTGCCATACTAATGCATGTCCTATATATATGGAGTGGATAAACATATTATTAGTTCTATAAGCAGCTGATATCCACCTCCATCAAATACCTCGTCAAACTCAATAGCATTAGCATCCACGCCCATTATACCAAGAAAATGAAGATCATGGTGGTCATCTTCATTTGGTCCTGACACTCATTAGGGACGCCGCACGCATAAAATGCAGGAAAAGACGGCATAATGTAAGATACTTGCAAGCCTTGTTCAGGCAAGGGGCAAGAAGCTTTGGAGGAGTCGACCATATGAGTCCTCAAGGCCCTCAACCAGCGCCTGTAAAATGGCGCGCCATTGAGGAAAGTCAATGTCCTCGAAATGCCGCCAAGGATGCACAAAAAGTACGAGGTCAAGCGCCGGAGACTCCGCCAGTTTGTCGTGGTTTGTAGTAAGGTGAAGGACCCTAATTTTGCATTTGAAAAAAATGCAAGGAGTAGCGACCCGACCGGCCATCTTGAAGGCCACATGGAGTGCGAGGTGTATAACGCCGCTATGCGCCAGTAAGTTACGATCGTCACCGGGTGGGCATGTCTCCATATATGGTTACTCATTCTTATGGATATGGACCAAGCCCTATTAATTTGATAATTTTTCGCAAATATTTGCTTTTGTTCAAGGGCGCCAGCATTCAAAGCCATTGATATATGGTATCATCAACTGCTAGCTCAATGGCAACCCAATGTAATGTCACATGGTTTTGTAATTTTTTAGTTTGACTAAATAAATAAAAGGGCAAGTTGGTTACCACGCTTAAAGCAATTCCCTTTGGATCTATTTTGACATTTTTTAGGGTAACTAATGGGAGGGAGAGGATCCCTCACCTGAACAATTTTCCACATTGGGTGAACGCCCATGACCATGCATAGATTTTGTTTTCTTGGCACACAATTCCCATTTGGATGTAAGTGGCTTGCTCGCCGGCCATCTTGACGCC
>JADLZK010011984.1:0-81224 GCA_015847255.1 Hyparrhenia diplandra | reverse complement strand
GAGACTGAATTCTGAATCATCAAGGTTACTACAAACAAAAAAGAACTCTGAATTTCTGAACTAGAAACGTGATCTTACAGGGGACTCCTCGAGCTAGCTCAATGCATGTCTCATACGTTTCATAAGCAGGATCGAAGAGCAAAACTTCATCTCCTTGGTCGATTACTGCATGGAAGGGGGAAGCAAATGCATATCCATCATCAGGAAGAATGGCCGCAAAATAATAATTCAATCGGAATGCGCGCTAGCTAGTCTGCAGTGTACTTGCAAAGATAGCCGCAGCGAATGCTTCGGATTGGCCGCAGCAGATGACGAAGTCCGTGAGCGGGTCGACGTCGAGGCCATGGTCCCGTTTCATGGTGTTGGCGAGGATGTCGCAGACCCCCTGCACATGCCTAGCTAGGCCACGCTGCAGTCAGTCGCGGCGGAGTGGAAGAACGGGAACATTCCCCCTGGCCCTGACTGAGTGAGCATTGATGGACAGAGGAGGAAGGAACCTGTACTGGTTGAGGTCCGCGGCGATGGCAGCGGCAGCGGCGGCCTTGACGTGGGGCGGCGCGGGGAAGTCGGGGAAGCCCTCGGCGAGGTTGACGGCGCCGACGCGCTGCGCCAGGTGGGACAGCTGCTGGATGGGCGACGGCACCGACCGCCTGGACGCCGCTGACAGCCTCCGCTCCATGGCGGCGAAGCTTGTTAGCGCCCGTGTGTCCGGATAAGGTCAGCAGCAGCTGCGCGTGCTATCTATCGCTGTGAATGTGAGTGATGACACGCGCGCGATCGGAGCAGAGGAATTTTGCCTCGTTGCTGCCTCGCCTGACTTGGTGTACAGGGGACGGGAGCGTCGCCGCACAACAGCAACGCAGGGGAAAGGGAAAAAGAGACAAGAAATCTACTTTGGCAGCCCAAATTCCCAGAGGGTTTCCGGCCTTTTCCCTGGGCCGATCTCCCCGTGCCAGTCTACTCCGCTCGCGACTCGCGACTCGCGAGGCCGCCGCCGCCGCCTCGCCATCCCGTCGCTGTCGCCTCTCCGCCGCGGCTCATCCCGTCGGTGCCGCCGCTCCACCACCGCGTGTTCCCTGGTCGGCGCACCCGATTCGCTCTACCACCAAAACGTCATCGCCGTCTTCGCAGGTCAGTCCACCTTCATCTACGTCTCCTCCCCACAGAAGCTCCTCCATGTATCACTACATTTGGTGGCTGATTTGGTAGTGCCTTATCTTCTGTTTGGATTTGGAAATTAATCTCGTTTAATCCTGAATTAATGCTACTGAAACAAGGCATAGTGGCATATTGTCCCTTTTTTCCCCTGTGTCAGGACGTCAGGACGCTATCTCGAACAAGGATAAGAACATACCAAATGTAGGTGCAGGGCATTACTCGACTAACAGTGTGCTGGCTCATAGGATGTTTCAGTTTGATCTCATGATCTTGTGTGTGTCTAGCAAATAGGAGTTGTTATGCAGTCAACTAAACATTTCCATTCCTAGTTTGTATAGAACTGTGAAATTTGCTCTAATTTGCATTGAGCATGAGCTTGCATTTATTTTGCGGCAAGGAAATTGCCTGCCGTTACTGGCAGGGGATAACAGTTGTCATGCTGCAACTAAATCTATTGTTCACTAGTATTAAACTGTAACATTCAGGCATTCAACTCGGTTCTGCCCGGTCTTTCTAGTATTAATTTGATCCTTTTAGCTCTTGTCTTTAACAAATACAGTAGTAGGATTTTATTTATGATAACATTCTTTCCAGAAATTTAGGGAAAGGGGCATCAAACTTGTAATTGATTACCCAGTCTTAATATATTTCTCTACTTGTTTATATATATGTAATTTATAGTAATATAGTTTCATATATGTAACACTAGATGGCTTCTTGGGAGGAGCATGCTAGGAATTTTTTGTTGGAAGAGGAAGAAGAAGATGATGAGCTATTCTTTGTTCTTCTCCCTGCTCTAATGCCCTTTCTCGACGAAGAGACAACACTTGAGCATACCATTGCAGATTGGGTGCAACACAAGGAGAAGCAAACAAACAAAATTTTAGAAAAACTCAGTAAGAAGAAGAAACAAGATGAGGAATTCTCAGTTGACAAATGTCTTGATGAAGTTGATGCAATGGAAGGACTTACTGATGTGGAGAAGGCTTATGCGATGACTATCTTCAAATCTGATATAGACAGGGAATTGTTTATGAATATGAAAAATAAAAACGTACGCTTGATTTGGCTCAAACAGGAGATTAGGTAACATCGTTGTTTCCTCACCCACTAGACTCTCTACTCTCTTGCCTATTCATCTTTTGCAGTGCTAATGCTTTTCCTCGTGCTTATTTGCAGTGATACTATCAGTAGACGCAATGTTGGTGGAGGCAATGTTTGAATTGAGAAGAAAAACACAACTACAGTCATTTGGAAGATGACATCGTTGTTTCCTCACCCAGTTTGTGTATTTCATGTTTGTATATAATAAAAGAAAAGAAAAGCCTCCACCAGTTGGTCTGAACTAAACCACTTATGCATGTGTTAGCTTGCTGCAGCTTCATTCTTTAAACTTCTACGTTGTTATATGATACATTCATATACAAACTTGTGTATTCCATGTTTGGATTCTTTATGTGATTGGCTTGATATTCCATATTAGGAACTGGTTTGTGATGAGTCACTTTTCTTGTAGATGTGAAAGGGCCTACTCTGATGTGTAAGCTAAGCAATGTTCTTGTTCATTTTTCTTGTCTAAACTGTAGCTCGATTCTAGTCTTGTGTTGTGTTTGTCCAAACTGTAGATGTGAAAGGGGCTAATTTGCCCTTGCTGCCAAAGTAGGCTGCCAATTTTTAGGGCTATCACAATTGGAAACTCATCTATGCCTGTGTGGCTTGTGCCAACGGAGGCATATTGTAGCCCGCGTCGAACAAGCCCTAAGGACAGGGCGAGTGGAGGCATATGGGGCATTGTCCTCACTAAAAAGTCACATTACACATAGGCCAAACGGATTTGTCTGTCAACCCCCCACAACCAAAACTCCAACTTTTATTTGCAATCCTACAATTCCTAGAACATCACATCCTGCGTGTCCTATGGTCAAAACAAAATATGTGGGAGTCTACATTTTCCGTGTTTATTGTGTGCTTCGGAGATGGCTTGAGCTTTTTTGTCGGACCAAGCATGGATTATTTTTTTTCCTAGAAAACATTCCTGGAAATATATTAATATCTCAGCTTCTACATCGAGAGTTTTGAAGCAAAATCAAGGACGACAAAAGTCCCAAGTGCAACAATTAACTCAAAATTCAATTTCTGAAACACCAATCGTTTCTTCCACACACCTCCATCTACCTTCATCCCATCTTCATCATTTGGTCATCCTCCTCCTTTTTAGTAGTAAGATGATGATCTTGTCAAAGACACACTTCATTTCAGGCTAAGCAAATTGCTCAACACATCGCTCGCACCCACTAGAAATTTGGCTTTCAGTTTCCTTTTGAACCCATGTAAGTTAGAAACCTGAATTGTGCGCCACACAAATTTAGCAATATGATAATCAAAGAATAAATGTAAATGTTGTATAGACTCCTCTGAGGAGGAAAAAATAACATTTCCTATGGCCTTGCCACTGGTCCCAACAAAATACGTGGGGGTCTATATTTTTGTGTCCATTGCGTGACTCGAAGATGGCATGAGCAGACCAAGCATACGATCCTCTGACACCCAACCAGACCATTGTTTGAGTTTGAGCTGCATCAACCGTTTTGTGCGAACGTGGAAACCCGGTCAAACAACTACGATGTAGCTTTGGACGTGGCCTAAGTGACTGATGGACACAAGCCGGTTTTAACTGATCAGTTAGATGGCCGAGACCTTTGCACATATGTTGAATTCTTTCTATATGAAATGCAAACGTACAGCAGAACACATTGCACTAAAAGAAACATCCGCAACAAAACATAAATATAATAACACACAGGCACCTACCACAGATTTCAGCATCAACCACACGACCACATGTAACAAGGATAAAGATCACACCAGGTGGATGGGCAAAAATACTGGTTAGACCAAAGAAGGGGTGGAAAGAATGAACCATCTCCCTCCCCAGAAAACAAGGGGGAACGAGACGACCAGCCCGCGACCTACCATGTTTTCGCTCATGCCTTCTTCGTCTCCTGCAGAACAGAAACCAAACAAACCCGCCTCCACAACCACACCCCCTATTAAAGCGCCCAAGATGTTGCCATGGCGGCACAAGAAAATCACAGCAGCAGTACAGCACTAGAAACAGAAAGGTAGACCACGGAGCGCCAGTTCAGTGACAATGGCTGGCAGTGGGAGCACGGGCGCCAATGGCAGGAGCCAGAGCACCAGGGGCAAGGCGATGCTGCTCGCCTTGGGCAAGGGCTTCCCTGACCAAGTTCTGCCTCAGGAGAAGGTTGTGGAGAGCTACCTCCAAGAGAGCAGCTGCGACGATCCCGCCACCAGGGCCAAGCTTGAGCGCCTTTGTAAGCTTCCTTGTTTCATCACACTTGCTGTCTTGTAAATTCATTTTTATCTTGCGAATTTTAACTTAGAAATGCAGCTTAGTTCTAGTCATATATAGAGATCTATGGTCTAAAACAACCAACAACGCTCAGTTGTCACAGGATCGTGATTTTTTAATATTACCTGATCATACAATTGTCTATTGCAAAGTGGAAAATGGAACTGGCACGAAGAAAAATACAGTAAAATTCCTTATAGAAGGGGAAAAAACACGGGCACACAAATTCAGTTAACTGTTGCTCTAACAAAATCGCTATGAGGCTGATTTAGTTCAATTTTTGTATCCTGTTTAGGGCTGCCTGGCTCACTGAATAAGAACTATAAGATCACCATATATAGCCTTCAGTATTTGTGTGATGATTTGATTTGCCTCCGATAAACAGATGAGTATTGCCCAATTAATTTTATTTTCCAGGCACGACCACTACAGTGAGGACAAGGTACACTGTAATGTCCAAGGAGCTACTGGATAAGCACCCAGAGCTGAAGCTGGAGGGTACTCCAACACTGACACCGCGCCTTGACATCTGCAATGCCGCGGTGATCGACCTTGGTGCTGCTGCAGCTCGAGCTGCCCTTGACGATTGGGGCCGCCCTGCAGCTGATATTACCCACCTCATCTACATCTCATCCAGTGAGCTTCGCCTCCCAGGGGGCGACCTTCACCTGGCTGCACGCCTTGGCCTTAGCCCAAACACCGTCCGCACTTCCCTTCTCTTCCTTGGCTGCTCCGGTGGTGCTGCTGCCCTCCGCACTGCCAAGGACATTGCTGAGAACAACCCAGGGAGCCGTGTCCTAGTAACGGCTGCCGAGACCACTGTGCTAGGCTTCCGGCCACCAAGTTATGACCGTCCTTATGACCTTGTTGGTGCTGCTCTGTTTGGTGATGGTGCATCAGCTGTGATCATAGGGGCAGGCCCCATGGCACCAGCAGAAAATCCTTTCTTAGAGCTTGAGTTCTCCACGCAGGAGTTCCTACCTGGCACTGATAAGGTAATTGATGGCAAGATCGCAGAGGAAGGAATTAATTTCAAACTAGGGCGTGATCTGCCTGAGAAGATTGAAAGCCGCATAGAAGGTTTCTGCAGGACTCTCATGAACCGGGTAGGGATAAAGGATTTCAATGATGTATTCTGGGCTGTGCATCCTGGTGGACCAGCAATATTGAACAGGCTTGAATTCTGCCTTGAACTTCAGCCAGAGAAGCTCAAGATTAGCAGAAAAGCCTTGATGAACTATGGAAATGTGAGCAGCAATACAATCTTCTATGTGCTGGAGTACTTGAGGGACGAGTTAAAGAAAGGGGCAATAAGTGAAGAGTGGGGATTGATCTTGGCTTTTGGCCCAGGCATCACCTTTGAAGGACTGCTAGTCCGAGGTGTTAAGAAGACCTTCACAAGCTAATATAATGGAGGGAAGATTTGCATGGCAACTGGCAAGCATGAAGATTAATTACATATATACAGAAACATCGCATAAAGAGCATAGATGTCTTGATGGCAGCTGTGCACCACATAGTACATCACCAACATTTTACTGTATTTATGTGTTTATGTATCAAACAGTGTAAGGTACTTGAGTTTGCTTCCAGACATTGTAGAAATAAGATACAGCCTGTTGTTCCACTGTACTATGCACTGATTGCAGGATTACTTCAATACTGATTGTATGCATGAGTGCACTAATCACAGTGCAACTATCATGTTCTCAAAGGAAAAACAGAGTAATTATGTGATGTGGCATCAAACACACATTACAAACATGTTACAATGATAGATAGTAGATGCATCATCTATCATGATCTCCTAAGAACTTCGACAAATGTTAAACTTTAACATCATTTCAAGTATATTATTGAAAGACACAAAATCGAACAAGTTCTTATAGTAAAAGGAGCATCCATTACATCCTGATCTAACCACGGACCTTGCGAAATAAAATCCAGCGACAACAAGAAGGCAACATTGGATCCCACGTTGAAAGACTATCTTCTTCGCCATCATCATTCAGAGTCCAAAATGCATGAATCAATCAGAAGTAATGCAGATGCCTCTAGCAAATCATGGATTCGAATTTGAAGGCCCCTCTTTGAAAGAAAGTTCACCAGCAACCTTCCCCCAAGCAAGTTTAGCGTCGCCTTTCACAAGAAATTCCATCTTGGCAACAACTTCCTTGGCCTCTGCTGACCTGCCTGCCTTCACCAAACCCTCTACCAAACCCTTAACAGCCTCAAACGGTGGTGCTGCCTTCATTGCAAAGCAGCTCTTACAAATCCACAACGCGTCATCAAGCCTCTCTTTCTCCACCAAACTCCTAAACAGCACCACATATACCTGTGAATGCGCGGAAACACCCAAGTCACTTCTTCCCTCTCGCCTCTTCATCACCTTCATCCTCTTGAACACACGCATCGCTGCCCCGACATTTCCCTCCTTGCAGTAACCCTGCACGAGAGCATTGTATGTAAGGTAATTCGGCGCTACCCCCTTTGATTCCATCACATCAAGCAGCTCCTCCCCCTTGAATGTCTCGCCTTTCTTGGAGAACCACTGTATCCGGCAGTTGTAGGTGACAACATTTGGCTCCAGGTTGCTCAAGCCGATCTCCTTCAAAATCTTCTGAAACCCCTCCTCATCGTCCTTGACAGAGTAACCGGCGAGGACAGTGTTGTAGGATATGATGTCTGGCGCAGGGCGGTGCTTCACCTCCTTGTTGGCCATTTCGTCGAGCAGCTTCCGGGCAGCAGCTAGCTCAGAATTCTTGACCAGCGCGTGGAGGAGCACATTGTGGGAGGCGCGGCCGGGCGCGACCCCGTGCGAGGATTCCGCTAGGGAAATGGTGGACTTGATGTCATCGAGGCGGCCGGCGCGGAGGAACCCCGAGAGGAGCGCCGAGAGGGAGACGTCGGAGCGGGCGGCGGGGGGAGACGAGGAGAAGGCCCGGAGCGCGTCGTCGGGTCCCGGGTAGAGGGAGAGCGCCCGCGCAAGGAGGCCCGGGGAGGGCGGGGCGGAGGCAAGGAGGACGTCGAGGAGCGAGGCGGCGAGGTCGGGGCGGCGGAGGCGGGTCAGGCGGGAAGTGGCCAGCGAAAAGAGCTGGCGCGACGTGTGGAGGCGCGGGAAGTCATCGCTGGAGAGCGCGGAGGCGACGAGGGAGTGGATGCGGGCTGGGTCAGACTCGGCGCGCACGGCGAGCTGGAGGTCGAGCGCGGGGGGAGCGGGCGGAGGTGGAGGTTGGCGCGGCCGGGGTAGGCGTCGCGGCGGAGGACGCCGAGGATCGACGTCGGGCAGCGCCGAGAAGGCGCGGAGGAGGGGAGCGCAGGCCGCGGCGGCGGCGCGTGGGTGCGCAGCGTGGCGGCGGCGGAGGAGGAGGGACGCCATGGTGGGGAACCGGCGACGATGGTACGGGGTTTGGCAGGGTTTGGGCCTTAAGGGCCTGTTTCCTTTTCTCTCCTTTCTCACAGTCTCACACTGTAATACTAGTGTCAGTGTAGCGTTAGGGTTTGGAACGGAAAAACGAAAGAAGGAAAATATTTGTATGATATTCCTTAAAAAAAGTAGTATGATAAAGCAGAAATTTCGCAGAAATCATATATAAATTTAATTTATTTTTTTATTTTTTTTTCCAAACACGCTTGATCATGCGTATTTTATTAAGAGAAAGGAAAATTTATTTTTCATATAAACCTTAGAGCCCTATTTAACTTGGCTCCAAATGACTCTTGCTCTTTGTTACAGCATATAGAGAGAAGCTAAAACGGTGAAGCAAAAATTGGTTTCACCGTCTCCTAGTTTATCAAGGAGAAAGAAAAGCGAAAAGGAACGGGAGCTGCCCAGCGTTATTGAAGCAAATATTTTCTTTAAACAAACCGAAGCCTGCCCAGAGTTCTACCATATATTTTTTAGTAGAAGTTGAAAAATCTTTGTTTCAAACTGCATATGACAATTTGATTTTTATAAAAGATTTTGGGTTTGAAATTTCAGAGAGATGCAACTTCGTCCGGTACTGCACTAAATGTACTTTGTTTCTTCTTTTTTTTTTTTTGAGCAGAATGTACTTTGTTTCTTCTGTCCAAGTGATCGAGATGTCCTTATTAAAAAAAAAAGTGTTCGACATGCTTCACGGTTGATTTTTTTAAAAAGTTTTTGGGTTCGAAGTTTCAAAGAGAGACGCAACTTGGTCCGATACTGCACTAAATGTACTTTGTTTCTTCTCAGTGTTCGAGACGTCCTAATTAAAAAAAGGTGTTCGACATGCTTCGCGGTCAAATGTGTCTACAAGAGAACGCTGCAAGTAGTAGATCGCATCCTGAATACAGATGGTCTAGGTATTCACAGGACAGGAGCAGCACTCATTTGACGCAGAAAAACATAGATTCCATAACAAGATACCACAGGGTCCAGAAGCTGGCCTCTCTACTTAGTAAATGGCGTCGGAGACAAAAATGTAACTCGTCGAGTGCAAGATCAACTCATATTTCAACAATATATGATCTGCTCCAGAACGGGAAATAGATTTGCAAGGCAAAACCTCCTATAAAATGAAAACTCATAGCATCGAAAGCTGCAGTGAGCCAATGACTATTCAATGTTGCAGATGAGTGTAAGCAGGTCCTTCAACTATCAACAGAAAGAAATGTAGGAGTAGCAACTAGGAAATATACTACAACTACATACAAGCTACCTCCGCCTAGGTGGATCAGAGGACCTAGGTTGTTTCACATCTGTATCGGACTTGTCCTTCTCCTTCGTCTCTGATTGCCTGAGTTTCCTTGTCAAGTCGTCAGCATAGCGCCGCCAAATAGACTCCCTGTCTTTACTCGCCAGCTTGTTGTACCTCAGATCAGATCTTAAAAGACCTTTTGCTTCACTCCATGAGTTAATAGCCGTCTTCCCCTCATCTGTTGTCCGTGCTGCTACCTCTGGAGTGATAACCTCAGACAGAAGTGCCCGGAAATCACGCACACACCGCTGAGGGAAGTCAAAGGGTCAAAATGGTAAGCTCTAGGAAAATTTGTGAAATGCATTACGAGTTACGATGAAGATCCTACAGCAGCTGCTGCCACAGTATTCACGACTACAATGTCAAACAAAATTAAATTCATGCGTACTGCCCAACACAAAAAAGTAACTGTAAATTTGGATATTGACTAAAGTAGAAGGTTGTTTTTTGCTGATGTGTAGACACAGGTAAGGCTAATGTGTGCATAACCAAAAGAAAAAAAGAAAAAAAAAAAAAAGTGCCTAAAGAAATTGGTTGGAACAGAACAGAAACCACACAGCAAAACCTCAATGACAAATCAAACCTCAGTGAACAAACAGCGATGCTAAGAGTGTAATTTCAAATTCTCAGTTCAGTAGCTACAGGCATTTATAACATTTGGGTTTACCTCATATAGGTCCTTGACATGGTCACGAAACAACTTTTCTGCATCACCTTTGCCTAAGTCAGGATTTAGAGCACGACCTTGCGGATCTTTTTCAAGTTTCGGTTTGGATTCGGTCCATGATGCCTACAGAAAAAAAATGTAAATTGTTAAATTGTAAAATGCTTAGTTACCAACAACGCCAATGTGAAGTTAAATATAGCAGGTACAGCAAAACGATATCAGTTAAAAGCCAGAAAAAAATAAACTAAGTTCAAAAATTAATGCAAGCAAACAAGACCAGAGAAGTGACGTTTTACAACAAATCCTAGCAGTGGCAGCATAGTACATGGTTCTCGATGCTTTTGGGAGAGACCCAGCATTCAGATTTCCAAAAAAAACACACCACCAGAACCAGCTAACGCCTGTTCATATTATTATTCCTTTCAAACAGGGCCATGGATTAATAGGTCTCAGGAAAAGGTAGGGCTTTATGGTTGGCAACCAATCTCTCTTTCTATCTCTCTATCTCTCTCCATATAACTCCAGTAGCTTTTCTTTCTTTCCAATGCCACTACCAAATGGCTAGTGACGTCGAAATTTGCTTTCGATTGGAAACAACACTAGGCAAATATCTGGCTAGTGACGTCGAAATTTGCTTTTCGATTGGAAACAACACTAGGCAAATATCTCCTATATTGTGAAATGACACTAGTTCATCTAGTAGCAACTGGCCAACAGAAGCCAGTCCAAATACCAAAGAAACTCACCAATGGAGGGCACTATAAATGGAATGACAATCTTTTGTCGTACAAAAAAGACAGTGAATAAGTGCGTCATTAACAGGTACTGAGAATTTGAAGCATGCTCAGTTAACGAATTTAACATGCAACTCAAATCACCTTAGGATCCTTAATCATTTCAACAAGTAAAGCTTGGTATGATGACACAGCCTCTTTTCTCCGGATCTTCATTTTTACTCTTTCCATTTCCTGTTCTTCTCTTTCTTTCCTTTTTACGTGTTTCACGTTCCCTCTCCTTTAATTTAGCCTGGATGTGTAACAAAGTACATGTAAATCTATATCTATACGTAGTAAATAGAGTGATAAAGTTTATCAGTTAAGTTGACCAACTTGCTCATCCACTTTGGCCTTGGCAGCTTGATCTGCTTCCTGTTCAGCAGATTTCAGTTCCAATATGTATTCATTAAATATAGTCTCCCTTTCTTCATGCTTCAAGGCTTTGTACCTTGGATTGCTGCGGAAATTTTCTTTCACCTACATGATTCAGAGTATGAACATGAACATTGATTCATGAACAGAAAACCAACTCAAAACTTACATTGAACAATATATGTACATTATTATTACTATTAGTAACTGCTGCTCCCCAAAGCGATTCCCTTCATTAACTAGATGTTGCAAACAACCATACAAGTTATAGATTTATTTATGACATGCTAAATGAGCTGTTTCAGGGCCACGACTGGCCCATGACTGTAAACTTACTGATATAAAGTGCACAATTCATAAATGTGAACATCAGGAATTCAGGATGACAAGATCAGACCACATACTCAGACAAAACTAACATACCAAAACAGAAGATGATACTTTAGTGAAGTTATTCAGATGAGAGATTGATATAAGGACCTAGACAACAAATATACTAACAGTCACCAGTAAATCAGTGTATGCTAGTTACTGGACAAAACACCTCCCTAGGTTAGAGGCAGCTGTTGACTTGGTACATCAGTCTAAGAAGAACTCAGTTAATTGTCAAGTTATGCACACAAAATGTCAAGTTCAGGACTTAACTTGACTAGTTAAATGCCTTTTTTTGAATCTGCTAGTGTCGATATGTGATGGGCTAGATGGATCGGTTGCATTGAAATTACATGAATCAAAATTTAGGATACAATCCTGAGGAGCAAGGAGTGCAATGTATACAAAGAATTATCTTTGGAGTTTGCATAGTAGTATGTATGTGGAAATTAACAACCAATAAAAGAACCGAAAGCTGATACGTGCATCAATGGAATTACACAGCTAGTGTCGATATGTGATGGGTCAGATGGACTGGTTGCATTGAAATTACATGGATCAATAGGATGCAATCCTGAGAGTAAGGAGTGCAATGTATACAAAGAATTATCTTTGGTGTTTGGATAGTAGTATGTGGAAATTATCAATCCAAATGCCAGAATCATAAGCTATACTTCAATTTATTTACTTCTATATTATAAATAAATAGTATTAAATTAATGTGATTAATTTAATGCTACAGTTTTTTGCAACATGGATCTTGTCGAAGTTTCATCTCTAGGCTCTAGCTTACCCCCAACTTCATTGGTACTAAAGGCTTTGTTATTGCAGTAGTTATGTTCAGTGAAATGAGACAAGATGCTTACTTTTGCCCATCGGCAAGTTGAAGTTATATCTTTACTTTCTCGAAGCATTGATTTGAAATCAGCAATGACAGCTTTGCGCATTGATTGGACTTTTTCTTGAACAGCCTTCACCCTGCTCAAAAGTTAACAGTGCGTTTTGTTTACAAATGGCTCATCAATTTGATTTCAAAGAAGACATTCAAAATCATCTGTTCAAGAAAGTGTTTAGCCTTACTTCTCATTGAAGAGCGCCTCCCTTTCCTTTCGGTCCAAGGCTTCATACCTTGGATCAGAACCCCATTTTCTTTTGAATTCCTGGTAGTCTGTTTTTGGTTGATTTCCTGCAATATATATTAAGATAAGATGACCTGATATACGTTTATAAATCCAATGAACTTGGAACGTTTATAGGCAAACCCTTTCACCATCATTACATGGCCAAGTTAATTTACAGGGGAAAAAAAATCAAAGTATCGATAACAGACCTCAGATGCTTCTTCAAGTAATTCTTTATACGCCTCTACTGCAGCCTTCAGGGCAGCTCTTTTCTCTTTCCGCTCCTCTTCAGCACGTGTGCGAACATAGTGGTCAAATATAGCCCGCCTTGTTGAGTGACTAGGAATAGCCTATAAAAGGAACAAAATATCTTGTGGAATTAATCAGTAGTCAGTTGTTTCTTGTAGAGAAAATTACCGCTTTGTAAGAATGACATCATACCATGCGTTGAATGCACAAAAAATACTTATCATTAGGTCTTCAGTATCATTTATCTCTTAATTGCTCATTATTCTTGTTATAAGTATGATGTACTAAAGTTGAGCCTCAGTTTAGCACAAAAAAGAAGACAATTTGCAGAATTTTTAGATTCAATTAAAAGAGGAAGACCAACATATAGGAGCATTGTGCTTTCCCAAAAATAACATTCAGTCATGCAGAATTCAGTACATTGTTTAAAGTTTTAACCAAACAATTACCTGTTGCTTATTTGAACAACAATTTCACCACTACTTGAAAAGGAGGAGAAATCCATAAACTAGTACTACATAAATCCATAAACAGCTTCCTTCTTAAAAAAAAAAAAAACTGCAGCACTCAGTTTTCATGATGTAAGTTTCTTCATAAGTGAATATCATCTAATTTAAGTGCTAATCAAGTCAGATGGCAGCAGGATATTCACAGGAAAGATAAAAATATGAACTTTTGCAAACCTTAAAGCGTGGGTCGAACACTATTTTTGGAAGTTCCTTCTCCCACTTCGAAAATGGCGCAACTCCTCGTTCCTTTAGCATCTCCTGTGAAATTTAACACACATGCATGTCATGGTATATTCATCTATGGTGATAAAAAAGTAACTTTACAGTTTTCGTTAGCTATTTTAAGTCTCCGACTAGAAATATACAAATAGTACAACATTATCTCAGAAAAGACACAAGTCTATGGTATCAGACACAACAAAATGAGAAAACATCGAGTTCAATAATTTGAATGAGCATCTCTATTCAAGAAAAGAAAATAAATAACAGAAGGTATCGGGTAGCATAGCAAAAAAGAACCCATTGAGAAGCAATGAACCCCCAAAGTATCTACACTAAAATCCAGACAAATGTAACAAAAACCACCTTAAACTGCCGAATGCAGTCCTCTTTACTTGGTCCATGTTCCTCATCATCTGAATCTGAAGAGGAATCAGACATATTCACGTCGCCATTGTTATCTTTTGATTTCTCATCATTATTAAGCCACTTGCTGCCCCTTAAGTGCAGCATCAGCTGGTTTGGATCCATTCAATTCAGAAGCAGCAGAGGAAGTAGCCAGAGCTGAAGGTGTACTGGAAGCACCAGCATCCTGCAATTTCTTCTTTATTAAATCCAATGCGGATGGCGATGCAAGGGCAACTGTTTGCGAAGTGGCAAATCGAATCACGGCCACCTGTCTGTATGGCAGGAGTACTTGCATCAATACTTATTACTCCCTTATTCTCTATAGCAACAGCATCCTGCAGTGAAGTTGAACCTTCTTTTAAGGAACTAGATTCTGCATTCTTGAGGATCTCACACACCTCTGGTGGAAGTTGCCAGCTGCTAACCTGTAAGCAACTCAGCGTTCAGCAACAAGGCATACATAAACTCATGAGATACCAAAAGACCAACACAACCCATTATTATACATGTTGAATGTTGCTGAGCTATTAAGCCATGGTCTACATCTTACCTTTTGTTTGTTATCATAATAATATTTCTTTCCATCACTTGTAGTTACTATGCTCCAGTCAGTACCGGCCAATTTGTCCCTAGCAGAGATTCAGATTCCATGCCGCATTAAATTTGTGAACATAAACGAATATAGAAGACAAGCCAGGATGCATCCATCAGATAAAAAGAGCAATTAAAAAATGATATTGAATCTCGAATCTCGTGCATGCTTTTAGCTAGTAATTTTGCAATCAAAATTGCTAAATGATCTATCATACAATAGAATTTAAGATCACCATTATGATTGCATCATTGATAAGCAAAGTGGATCTTTTCTGTGCCTAGAGCTTTCTTTATGTCTAACTAAAAAGACTATTAACTAGTTAAAAAAAATATTATCAAACATGCAATTAGTGGAATACAGCACTAAATGTTAGTAGCATGTTCAAATTAAAAAGACCAAAGGTTCATGTAACTCAGCAAAAGTCAGGTCTCCATGACGCCACTTTAAAGCACAACAAAAACAATGTGGCTAAGCAGCATGGCAGGGCATAAGAAATCTGAGGCTCCAACAGCCCTCATTTTAGAATAGTGATCAGGTTCCTATCATAATCCATAGCTGGCAAACTGTTCCAAAATGAATCATTGCTCTAGACACTTCTTATTCATGTAAACAAATGTCTTTAAAACTTTTCATTACGGCTGAGGCAATCAGAAATCATGGCATCATTCACAATAATAATGGTTGTGCGTTCCTTCGAGAACTCCATAGAGAATAAAGTGGGACAAATTAACTTCAAGAAAATACTTGCAAATCAGGCAAACATAGTTGATAGTTCAGTAGAAACATGGGACTTCAAGACATACCAAGAAACTGGTACGGTTGTGTTGCAACCTTCTCTGGCTGCAAAAACATTAAAAAAAGATTAGTTAATCGTGATAGTAAATTTTCATGTCCTCAAACTAGAATGAAGTCATATTACTTGATAAAGCTATTCCTCTGTGCAACTACCTCCCCCTTATAACCAGTTGGTTTCTGGTAAGTCGATTCTCCTGTCAAAGCATTGTAATAATATACAACACCAGTTTCAGTTTTGTGAGCAGACCATGCATCTGAATCCTGAACTCCAGTATTTCTATTGTCATCCAGCCGTTCATTGACTTGAACGGCGTGTCCTGCACCATTAAACATTATCAATAGAATAGTTAAAAGGAAAAAATAAGATCAGATATCAAATCCAGTGAAAACATTACCTGTAGAATCCGGCTCAGCTGAAGCATGAGTGGGCTGTTCAGATCCTGGATTTGTAGATGCTTGTATTTTCCAATCCCCACCAGTTGACACACCAGGTGGTTGCACATTGGCAAAGGCCATAGTCGCAGCAGAAGCCTCAACTATTGGCCTGCCAAGAGACCCTACAGGACCAGCTGGATAGGACTGGAAGGGAGGCTGCTGAAATCCAGTAGGTTGTGGAGGATGAGGATGTGGCCATAATGGTTGAGGTGGGACATTAGCAGGTCCTGGAGGATAGGATGGATAAAATGGTCGTTGAGAATTCTGTGGAGCAACACCTTGGGTTGCAATTGGTGGTGTTGTTTGGGGCAAAGGAGTGGCAGATGGAACTACAGGCCTCCCAAGGAGACTTGTTGGATTAGAGACGATTGTAGAAGGTTGTCCAGGGACAGATGGTCTAGCTGCTGCAAATACCTCAGGGCGAGGTGGCACTGACGAATTTGTTAGTGTTTGAATAGGGATTGAAGGATTTCCGGAAGCACTTGCAATTGTTGAAGGAGAATTTGATGGCATGCCAGTAGATAACTGCATGGCATGGGGGGTAACCTCTACTGCACTTTGGCCATCTGATTTCAAATTATTAATGTCCGAGTTGCCCTGTATATAATAAAAAACATTAAGTTAGCAATGTTTTACTCCAAATATACAAAGAAAAAAGAGTGTGCATACTGCTTAATAGAAATTGAGAGGCTTCTGATTGCACCTGTTGTGCAATACCGGATGGTCTTGGCACTGAAAAAGGCAACTGAATAGATCCAGGAGGATTTGGGGCCACAGATCCTGGGAATGCTGAACTAGGGCGAGTTATGTGCCCAGGGGTGGGAGGCTGCAAGGAACCTGGTGGAACAAATCTAGAAATTTGACCAGCAAGATTTGCTCCCTGTAAGCAAAAATAATATTAAGTGTTAGTGCATCATATAATAAGATCAGGTCACAAGCTTAAGATTAAAAAAATGTATACAGAACAATGGTATAAAGCCATGAGAAATTACAGTGTCAAGTTGAAACTGCTGACCAGTAGGCAATCTAGCATTTGCATGCGAAACAACGTTATATGAAAAAGAAGGTCTGTTCCCAAAATATTGCCCTGGGGCTGGTGGCTGAAGAGCTGACGCAGGCATAGGAGCAACCGTAAGAGCCTGGAAAGGGGGAAAGCTCATGAGACATACATAAGTGGTAATGCCAACATTAGGTAAATAATCAAAATTGAGCACTGTGGACTAAGTTGACTTGTTAGTGATTTCCATCATTCCATCCTATTTTACCATAAATATTGTGCTTGCACACAGAACAGTAAATTTGGGATGTCAGTATCCTAATTTTGTATTAGGCTCTGTTTTACAAATAGCAGAATTCCACAACAGCTTATCAACAAGCAGATCTGAAAATGAATTAAATAAGAAGAATTTGTTTTTCGCTAGAATCTCCAATAAGTGGAGTCGGCAACCATAAGGTATAAGAAACCATAGCCACCAGAACTCTGGGTCAATCAGATCAAGGGATGAGACTGCTCCTTTGAATGATTACAAAAATATTCCTAACAAGGTATGTAACCCCAAGCAATCTGGGTTGAAAGATGATTTATATTCCCGGTTTGACTTAAACCTTGTCCAAAACTATACTGAAGCATGTGTTCATATGTAACCAGATCAACAGGTAAATCAATCACATGTTTAAAAAAAAAAAAAGGGAAAAGAAAGAGGTAAAAGGAAAGGATTAGCTGGACAGCCATATATTGGCCCAACAGCCCAACACTAGTTGCACTAACCCATATACAGGGCATGCATCACACACGGAGGCAAGACAACAACATCGTTATCTGTTCTTGGGTTCTTCTGCCTTCATCTCCACCTCCCGTCGCCCCTCAAACAACAGCCCATGAGAACAAAGTACTCCCGTTTATTCCTGTCTGTCGCCCCTAAAACCAGTGCCGGACAATTCCTATTCAACCTTTGCTGCAGCATCCCTTCTCACCTATCCTCCATCACTGGAGAACGTCAAGCTCGATTACGGATTCTCATCAAAGAATGAAATTCGAAATAACCCTGAATCTGTGTAAGCTTCTTCATCTACTTTGTGAGAAAAGGGGATTCGTGTTGCTCTTCTTGTTCTGTGATGACCCTGCACCAATAGTGCGGTGACCCTACATGAATCCTGACGTCACCCTCATCAACCCCAACTGGATCGTACAGGGTCTGGACCCCATATACTACAACTATGTGCCAAACAGGGCCTTACTCTTCTACATAAAATTTTGCAGACTATGCTAAAATGTCAAATTGGCTGCGAGATGTGGAAGGTCAGTTGCATTGCATCATCAGCTTTCCCTTAATCAATTTTGATTATGAAAGCATTTATAGACATGACATAATGCAATTCTATCACTGTCCGGGTAGGTTTCTACTCCCTAGGCATTTGGTGTATTAAAAAATTCCTCATGCAAAGACTCCTCAAGCTAATCACACTGATCTTGCTATCTATCATATTTGATCAAAATAAAGTATTTTAGCATTACAAACAAATCACAACACCAAAATAATAGCATGAGCTATGCAACATATAGTTAAATATGCAATAACTTGACCAAAAGAATGGGTTAGCCTGTCATTTTTCCAAAACAATGAAGCTAAAAAGGCATTGGCAATAGTCCACTACTATGTCATCAGCTCCATATAGAAACCGAAACACTGTATTACAATTCGGCTAGCAAATTCACGGCTGAATTTTCGAGCATGAAGTTCACATGAATATAGAAAGCTTTATAGGACACACGAGAGAGGTTTACGACTTTACACGGTTGCATACAGAAATGATCAACTATTTTGACTGGCCCAAATGTCGCTAATCATCAAAAAAGCTAATCAGTAGAGTTCAGTAGCAATAGCTAACTTCATTCTCATTCTAAACAAAAATACAACCCTAAACATGTGGTCATACACAGAAACGCAACAGAGAAAGCTGCAGCAGTGAATATGCCAAGATACCTACCGGAGAGGAGCGCGGTTGTAGTGAAGCTGCACCACCACCAACTTGCGGCGCTGGTGGTGCCCTCGGCAGTACATTATAAGAAAAGGCTGGCGACTGCGATGGCGACGGTGCCCCAGGCGCCACATAGGATAGAGAGCCTGCAAACTGCGGCCGTGGCGCAACGAGAGGAGGCGCTGCGGGCGTGGCAGGCGAAGCGGGAGGAGGCGCCGCCGCAGAATCGGAAGTGGTGGCGGACGCGGCACCGGACAAGGCATCTCCGGGTGCTGCCGCCGCGACGGTAGATGGATTGGATGCCCCTGCCAGTTCCACCGCGGCGGCCGCCGGTTCCGCCACGGCAGCTGCCTTAGCCTCAGAGGGTTCTTCGACCTGCGGGTCGCCCACGTCGGAGACGGCCGACGCCGGCGTCGCCATGGCTGGGGGTAGTTGGGGCCTAGGGTTTTGTGAAATCGATGAGCGGCTCGTCCGTCTCGCGCGAGAGAAAGCAGCGGTAGCCCGGGGGTGGAAGAGAGAGAAAGATACGGGTTGGATTTCTTCAAATTGGCCCGTGGGCCGTAGCCTGACCGTTATACAGGCTAATCTTTAGTGAAATGGGTTGGGTTGTGACTGGTTTGGAGAATCAGACACAGCGCCGCATAGGGTAATCTATATCAACTTGTTCCTTTATTGTTACTTTCTTTTTCTAGAATGGGATACGACGATGAATCATCACCTCATTTCTCGTATTATATCTCGTAGGTCAATAATTGATACTCGTACGATGAATAGCCATTCCACAAATCTGATAAATCAACTCATGATGCGTCACCTCATGTAGTTTTAGGTCGTCTCCAACACAGTCACATAAAATTCTTTTGTGGTATATGGAGGTAGGGAAGAAAGTTGAGTAGTTGAAATAAATGAAATGAACATGTTAGCCCTTACAGGTGTCTTATGCCCTCACATGTTATTTCTTTCTTCATGACATGGATAGGGTAAGCTGAGAGAAACTGAGAGTTGTTTCAAGAAGTAACCATCCCAATGAGCGAAGTTCGGTGAGACTATAACTTAATTCGTGCACCGTTTGTACGAGTTGTGAAGGTTGTATCTTAAATCGTCTCAAGATTGTTAAGGAAATAAAACTTCCGATAAAATCTTAAAAAATGATATCAATGGGAAGAACAGAGAAAAGGCAGGCTTCATTGTAAAAAAAAAAAAAAAAATAAAAAAATGTATAACAAATGTGTAACCATATGCGTAAATGCTATGAACACACAATGCTGCTATGTCTCTAAAGAAACTCAGTATAATGCCACGTTTCTGTGTGGGCAGATATGTGCAAGATGAACTAAAATTTTTCCTAAAAACAGCTGAGGTCCAGAGAATCTTCAACTCTTCGGCCAGTCCAAATGCTCAATCGGCTTCCCACTAACAAGCCATGCTCCTTCCGATATTTCATCAAAAAGTTGGCTGTATCCCCACCCCGAGTAGCCTAGAAAGAACCACAGGTCTTCGACAGATTGCTCGCCCAACTTGACCCGTGTGACTACCCGGCTTGTGGCAACTATGTTCCCGTAATAAACGCCTGGTATTACTTGCATGTACCCTTCCAAGGCTACTCTTGACAAGCTCACAAGGTGATAACCTTGCACCACGACAGGCCCACCATAGAAAACTGGGGCATGCTTAATAGGCTCCATCGAGCTATCCATATCCTTGAAGACGCCCCAGCTTAATCGCTTGTTGATGATCAAGCCATGAAAGCCCTCATGAGAACCAGATGACACAATGAGCACTTTGGCATTATCAAATGGAACTGCGGTCCCAAGCTTCTCAGTGGCAGCAAGGATGGATCCTGTAACGACATCTGGATGGCTTGATAACTGAGAACCAACATTACCGCTGCCTTTATCACTGACTTGAAACTGAATTGCCTGTGGTGCATCGGGCTGTGTTGACATTCTCTTCTTCCACATAAATCCTGAGTACCAGGAAGAAAATAGGCTTCAGAACATATGTACCAACTAATACTGACAAGTGCACACTACAAATATGGTCAGGTATCTTTGTTCAGGCGTTGTTATGCATGTGACGTTTTTTTTAAACTATTGATTTTTCAAGTAGTAGGAAAAAAATGTCAAGAATTCAGAAAACAAAATAAATGATTACGCACAAAACAAAATAAACCCACAATAACACGTCTTTAGGGGTAAAAAATATTTTTTTTTTTTTTTTGAGTTTTCACGGGGAAGAAATCCCCACCTGAGGGTAAAGCTATTCAACTAATGGTGCTGTTTGGTTCAGTCGTTGGAGTCGTACTGCTAATGTAATCAGGTTGCAGTCCAATCCGTCGCAGTATAAGGCAAACAGAATTTGTTTGGTTCGATTTTCTAACATCTTGCATTTCCTTAATCGTGTTTGGCTAGCAACAAAGGTAACAGATTGGCTGGGAACAAACAGGCTGGCAGCACATGGAGCGTAGGGGCGATCCGAGAGCTTAGTGGAGAGGACAAAATTGTGAGCAGAGAACAGGAGATGGGACTCCACAGGCATAATCAGATAAAGCGGGAGGGTGGGTGGTATCGGCGTTGCACATCCCATATCCGTTCCCTCTTACAAATTACTCCCTCCATCCCTATTTAAGCGTCGCTGTGGGAATCATGCCAGTCAAACTTTTTCAGTTTTGACTAAGTTTGTAGAAAAATATTAGCAACATTTGTATCTTTGAATAAATTTATTATGAAAATAGATCCAACCATCTATCTAATGATACTAATTATGTAATTAATCAAAATTAAGTACATTTGACTTCTCAGGAAGTGAGAATGATAGATAAAAATGGACAGAGGGGACTAGGCCCAACCAAACATGAAGTAATGTGATCTCTTAGAACTGTGAATCGATGACAGAGCAAATATGCCAAACCAAACAGCACAAATCCTTGTTAGTGTAGTGGAACTCTAGAACAAGGTTATCCATAGCCAAGCAGGTGCCAGTCTAGATAAGAAAATGGTAAGCTAGGCTGGTATGCCATCACATGGGCAAGGTAGATACTTAATACTTTCATGTAGGAGAAGATTAACACAACTTCTAAGAAAACAATAGTGTTGTAAAGTGTAATCTAATACACATTACGGTATTATAAGAAAAAACAAATATTTTAAGTAGAACCGATACAGTCACAAGATGTTTGTCCACTAACCTTTATATTCCAACAGATGGCGAGAATTGCTCACATGAGACTCCAAAAATTCGATTAAATGAGGCACTGACATTCTCCCTTCATATGCTATTGCACTTTTGTTCTCCGCAGGGAAAAGTAATAATGTTGGATAAAGTTCTTCCTGTGTGGATGAAAGTGCAACAAAGTAGTACTATTAAGTGCACCAGTACCAAAACATTCAGGCAACTAAGGAGGCTATGTTTGTTATTGTTGGTTAAGGAGGCTTAAGAACAAACATTCCTTATATCTGAGCAGCATCAAAAGGAATTTAAAAATCTACGAACTCCACAAAACTGTTTGATCTTCTTGGAAGGAACATGCTACAGCATTATGTCAGGATGGTTAGTTGGGTCCAAAGGGGGTGACCCTGCCCTCCTGTTCTTTGAAATCCCAGAAGGAATAACTCTTGACCAGTTGGCATTCTACCGCTAGTAAACTGCTAGATTAACCCTCTGGTAAAAATTCCCAAGTATTCAATTAGATTTTCCCAATATAAGCTTTTGTCCAAACTCCATCATTTGAACATCACTGGCTGAATTGTAAATCATAGTTGTTTCCTAAATGGAAAATTCTTATGCAGGAATACCTATCTAGATAAACAGCTATGTCTTGCCTGACTGTTGCTCATACGAGTACCTTTTGACACAAGTTATTACAAGAGACCCCTTAATATCTTATGCCACTTATATTCCATGCATAGGGATGTTACTACTCTGGCTTATCAGCAAAGATTTTGAGTTTCCCTAGCGCAATGTTTGCCTATTTCTCTAGGCCACTGGCTACAAATCTGACCCATTTCATGTTAAGAATGATATCCAAATATAGAAAGTTCCTAAATTGAAACAGGGGGAGCAAACTTGATATATAGAATTAAAAATAAATACTACCATGCCTGAAGATTTTAGTAAATGGTGGCATTCATTTGACGTGCAGTCTATCATGTAAATCGCAGGAAAGCCCTTCATCACATGTTCTCCACTTTTCTCTGCAACAGCCAAAAGGATGATTGTTTAATACACAATGAATGATTGATATTTGATGTGCAAGGAACACAGGGATCATGCTTAGCTAATGTTCTGAACTTCAAATGAAATATGTACAGTAGACATCTGTACTTCTGTTGGCTTTATGATGCAATGATGTTACATGTATATGCTTGGATGGCCCTGCAGTAATGTTGCAACATGCAAATTATTTGTTACTATATTTCTTTACATTTTTCAGTTTCACAATTAGAACATTAATAAATGGGGCCAATGGCCAAACATGACTAAGGTTGAACTTCTGTCACCGAAAACTTTGAAAATGAATTTCCACATATTTCTTGCATTTCACTCATGAACCATTGGATAACTCATGACATCTGGGAAGTCTCAATCAAGACTACATTTAATGACGTTCACCACTACAGACCCACCCGGTAGAAAAAAAGAAAAAAAAAGTGTATGACTTGCAGTAGATACAGATCTGATTTAATACAGTTTAAAGCATGACCCTGAGTCTGGGTACCAACTAAAAAGAATAAATCAGCAGGAAAAGTTCACTGATTTCTGAAGATAAAAAGAAGAATGTGAGGAGTAAGCTAACAGTATAAGTAATTCAGGTATTACCTTCATTGTGGACATCTTGAGCATTTGAAGATACAGAATCTGAATAGCTTGAAAAGCTCTTAAATGATCGGTGTAACTCACGGACCACCAACTCTGCTCGCTGACAAAACCCACACCAAGAGTTGCTGAAAAGCACCATTACATCCTTGTTCCAACCAGATGCAATATTTTCAGTGTTTGAAAATGATGCTTCACTTGAATCACAACCTCTGGGGCCAAAGACTATCGGACAAAAACTAATTGCTGTCAACTGAGGGATCGAATTTGCCTCATGGAAATCATGATTAACAAAAGGTGGTCTTGGAAGCTCCTTCGAACTTATAGCTGATGAGGTAACACTATATGAAGAAAGACTTTGATTCATAAAACTGTCAAGATAATTTTGTAAAGAAGCATAGCTATACTCGCTTTCCTCGGGAAATATATAATGTTTCTGTTGAACTGGATCAATTATTACGAGGGACGGAATTCTTGATCCACCAGTTAAAGTTCTCAGGAGTCTGTATCCACCATCAGAGAAGTAGAAAGCACCAGCAAAACGGTCATCAGATATACTTGAAGTTACCTGATCAGTAAAACCAGTGTCATCTCTTACAGGAACACTGGAAGAGCTACATGTTGCATGATGGGGACATCTTGTATCACTTTCTTCTGATCCTTCAGATACATCGAATGTGTTTTCATAAATGTCATCTTCAGTTTTTACTGATTTTTTTTACTTGGGACTGAAGATACATCAACTTGCTCGTTTGATGATACTGATTCCTCTTGGTCAGCGTACAAGTTTCTTTCATCATGTTCCAAAATTTGAAAAGCTTCTGTAACTGTTTTCTCTACTATGTGTTTATGCAACATACCTCCAACTTCACTACTACTATCTGCGTTATTGGAGAAATCTTCCTTAAGATCAACACTCATATCTGAAGCTTCACTTTTGCTTTGGTCCTCCATTTCTGTATCATTAGATTCACAGGCACTATTATTGTCATCAGGGTAAGTTGCCGGAGATTTCTCAAATATACTTGGTGCATCATCATCAATATATTCACTCTCTTTTGCTGTGGTTTCATCCACCAAAACTTCAGTAATATCATCATTGGAGTTTTCTGTAGTGGCAGATGCATCATCAGTTCTTTTGTATTCACTCTCTTCAACTGATAAAGAGTTGACCACTTTGATTTCAGAATCATCTGACAACATCTTTAGGCCAACATCTTGTGAAACTAAACTTATCCTTGTTTTCTTTTTGACCTATGATCTGGTCTTGCTTTGTGCAGCAACTTAGTCAGAACATCGTATAAAGGATTAGCACCACTATCTTGGCTAGAACTTCTGTAAGAAATACTATCTCCATCATTAACCACCATGACTGACATTTTGTCCCCAAGTGCCATAAGCTTAGAGGCCCAAGCACTCACCCTTGCTGTTTGAGAATAGGCATCTGAGATACCTGTATTTCTCAAAGAAGGGACAGCTTTTGAGCGTGTTTTGGAGGTACTGCTACTTAGAATCCCATTACTGACATGAAATGGGTAATTATTTTGCACATACTGCCTTAGTAACTTGATGACTAATTTGCTTTCATCTCTGACTTTTGAGGAGTGGGATAATCTATCAATAAATAGAATTACAGAGGGCTTGTTTGTGGGGAAGATAGCCTCTCTACCACTTTCATCAGCACTGACCTACGATATAACATTGAAACCCAAAAGTCATGGGCTGATGCATGTAATAAGAAATAAGAGACTACAATAGGCCACATGAAAAACAAAATGGCATACCATAATACAAATATTCATCCAAGAATCCCTTTGCCCAATAAAACAAGATATTAAGTCATCAAGATCAACAAATCACAAATTTAGTGAAGTATCTAATGTAAAGTATGTAGTATGTACTGCATATTCTCTTCACCTAAAAGCCACAGTTTAGGAGAGTTTTCAATAAAGAAGTATAGATTTTACAAATATTTGTCGAAAGTTAAAATAACACAAAGTATCAAGCTTAAACAATAAATAAGAAAGTAATTGTCTGCACAGTTGTGGATAGACAAAGGAACTGTAAGCCGCATAACAAAAGGGATATTGGCACTGCACTTTATTCTTCTAATACCTATTCTACTAGCATACTTACAGTTTACAGAGACATTAACAATGGATGGAAATAAATGGTAATTTCATACTACTGAATAGAATTTAATGTGTGTATTTGATTCTATTTTAGAGGTGCGCCAAACCATTATTCAGTTACCTCCTTAATGCCGAGATTATGGTGGGATTGCACTAGACTTCTGAGATCATCGCCATCTTTCACAATAACTGAACAAGTTTTGCATCCCATATGATGAGTGGTGACGAACCATGTCTCCTGGCTGCCTTCATTAACAACATCCAGTGAAGACAACAATGATCTTTCGGTTATAACACCAAATTTGGCTATTTCTGGGGAAGCAAATATTCTCTTGCTATAGTAGTAAGCTTTGCATAGAAACTTTCAAATTGATGGAACTTTTGCATTGTACACTTTCTAAATCCATCATCTGTGTTTCCAATTTGTTCAGAGACACTTTCGTTTGCCAAAGGCAAAACCACCTTTCCAAGGAGAACTTGTAAGCTGACCCCCAACTCCAAAGGTTTGTTCTTCATTCTCTATAACCTGTTTGTCATCTCAAATAAGTATATTTTCAAGGATTGTTCTTCTGATATTTGCTGAATCTTCATAGTGCAGATAATTCTTCTCAAAGAAACATAGCAGTAGCTAATTAATCAGATATAAATGCAACCTTCTTCACTACACTTACAAGCTCTAGTGGCCCATCTGATTCTCTGGCCATTGTCTTCCCAGAAATGTCAACTGTAGCACATCAAAGAATATAGAATCTGATATCAGAAGGTGAAAAGCACCATCACTAATTAAAAAGATTTGTGTAAGATGTATCAGGGAGTCAGTAGTGGATGAAATGGACAAAGACTACAGGAAATTAAATTGAAAAGGGTAAACCAAAAGGCATATTATATCCTGGTAATTGTGTGGGTTGTTTTGTTTTCTCATGAAACTACCTTTTGTTTTCCTAATTCTAAATCTAAAACAAATAGTGATGAGTTGCCTGCACAATCAACAAAGCATCCAACTGAACTGAGAATAGATGGCTAAGAAATAATATGCCTCTAAAAAAAATTCACACTCTCATTTGGTGATAAATTTTCAAAAAGAATCTGACCAGGATGCCTTGCTTGTTCATTGGAATATGCATGAACTCTTCACTAATCACTCCTAGAGGCATCAATGATGTCAACTCACCATGGTGTCATGCTGGCTTTAAGCCTCAGCAAGGGAACACAGTGGAATAACGGCTGATCGGGATTTTCACTACAGAGTCACGCTTAGTGGCAGAGCAAGTGTTGGTCCATGTGGACCACGGACCATCCTAGAATTTTGGGCAAGATTATTATAGGTATCTAGGCAGTATAAGCAACTTTAAGTAAACTTCGAGTTTAGTGCTCATTTTAAAAATGTTTCAAGACTTTTTGATGTGTTTGTCTTATATTTTAGTAAATTTTATATTTGTAAGATAACATGTTACATTTATATTGTTAACGAAAGTTTTATATTAAACTGGACCACCATAAATTAAAATCCTAGTTACGTCATTGGTCACACTAGAGCCTTGTGGAGTTGCTGTAGTAGGCAGCAGCCTGGCTTGAGGCGTAACCACATAACAGCTCGTAAGTCTAGCAACAGAAGAGAAGACAGCAGGGCAAGCTACGCAGTTATGCACGTTGGTGAAGAACCAAGAAGGCTAGGATGAGGAGATCCACAAGTCGTGCCCATGTGGCCAGCGCCAGACTGGCATTTGGCAACTGGTGCTTGCAAATATTACACTGTGAATGAGGGGATGGCAACTAGTTTTGGATGCACTGAGCACTGACGGCTTGCGTTGCACAAGCATAGGAAACGCATCTGTTCATTGGAGTTCAATGGCTGTGGGTTGCTACAAATACCTGGTCCTCACAAAATTACATGGATCAGGGAAGGGGGAGCCCAGATTGCCAGGTTGGCTGACAGTTACAGGAGTGCCAATATACTTTTGAAGGTCATAGCTATCGGGCTTTAAGGTTTCAACAAAGTTTAATCTCTCGCTCTATCAGAAGAAACAAAAAATAATGCTTCAGAAGCTTAATAAAATAAGGAAGGAAGGAAGTCGTCGTAGAGTAGACAAACCATTTTCTGTGTGGTTATTTGATGAAGCTGCCTCATAACTTTGGTTGCTCCTGCCATGAGCCAATCTGGTGAACCATCCACAAGATTCATAAAGGATTACAGATTTATCGGTAGATTCAATGAAAGTCTCCAAATCTTCTTGTGTATGCAAAACCTCAAAAGGGGCCTCCTCATGCTTAAGTGACATGATATAGCGCACTGCAGACAGTATATCATGTGCACGAAGCTTCCCTTGATATTTGAATTGCATTGAACGTTGGTAGTATACCACCTTTATTCCTTCAGCAGCACCAATAGCATCTGTCAGTAACTTTTCAGAATTCCTGTATACAACCATCAGCTTGAGGCGACCAAGCTCCTCATTGGAACCCACCAAACGTTCTATGTCAGCCATCAGTGATCTGGACTCACCATACCCTGCAGATTGAGATCAGTAAAAAATTACAGTTAGCATATGGCATGTTGTGCCCACATGTTCTATGATGGAGCATCAGAGCACATTATAATGTAAATACACCAGATATATGCAACGAACGCTAGATTTTGGAAGATTTTGATTCGCACTTTTGCAGCCATGCAAACATTGAACGTAGCTTAATTACACAGCTCCCATGCAAAAGGGACATAAAATGTTTAGGATAATTCAGTTGTAAAGCATCTGGGTCACTGCTAATTGCCACATTTTGCGTTGTCATTTCTGATAGACTGCGGTAATCTTATCGATTCGATGAGTTTTATTATACAGATTCACTTGAAGACAATAAGTTTGTTTAGTTGAACCACATAAGGCCTTGTTTGGATATTCTCATATTCACCTCACCTCGGATTTGGGTGTAAATTAATTTAAGTTCCACAGACGTGTGGATTGAGGTACTAAATACGAGGGGCGACTAGGGAACTCATCAGAAAACAGATGCAGAAACGGACAGGAGGGCTCACAGGGCATCGTGGCGAGGAGGAGGACGTGGGGGTGGAGCCGGATCTGGGACGAGAAGTTGGCCCTGGTCAGGACCTGCCACTCCAGACGGCCGGCAGCGGCTCCGGGCTCGCGCCGCCGCCGGCGACTGTAGCGCACTGGCGAGGATGAGGAGGGTAGCGCACGGCCATGCCGCGGTGAGGATGGGGCGCATGGCGGCGGCCGGGGTATAGTGGCAACGCCAGCGGCTTCGCGCAAGGACTCGAGTTCAGGCGTCCGGGGACCAGTCGGATTTGGACAGGGTGTACTGTTTGTGCAAGCCGGGCTCCGAGGCTCCGACCCTGCTCGCTGCTGCAGCAGCTTCTTGGGTTGCAGCTGCAACTGTTTGTAGTAGATGCTACAGTATCTAGAACTAGAGGTACATTTTCTTGCAGCTGCAGACCTAAAACGATATATAATCAAAGTAGTACAGCAATGAGGTGGAAGCGAAGGAGTATTTTCTAGAGTAAATTGTACCCACCATACAACAACTAATCAGGTGGGTGCAGATTAGTCCAATAACTTGTAATATACTAAATCTATTATAGTACTTTGTCAGGTGGGTGTGGATTGGTCCAACAAGTTGTGAAGTGCTCAATTCATTACCGCCGGCTGTGTGTAATAAGTTAACATCGGCGGTCTCGAACTACTGGTGGGGAAGTTCTTTGGACAATCACAAGATTCATTGGCTACGCTGGGAGAAGTTGACAAGATTAAAGGAGGATGGGGGCGTTGGCTTTCGGGGATTTTTAGCCTGTTTAACCAGGGCGATGCTAGGGAAGCGAGGGGTGGAGGTTGATAACAAGGTCGGACTCGTTGTGTGCTCAGTGCTTTGAAGGGAAAGTATTTTCCAAATTGTGACTTTCTCTCGGCTACCAAAAAGAGGCGTAGTTCGGCGACTTGGAAGGCGATCCTCCATGGCGTAGATGTGCTCAAACGTGGGGTGATCAAGCGAAGTTGGCCCCTGAGAGATTAATGTCCGGTCGGACAACTGGATCCCCGGGGTTCGCTCCCCCTAAAGCCCCCGGTGCGTCTGCCACAGGTGGAAGTTGAGATGGTGCGTGAGCTGTTTATTCCCGGCACGCGTGTTTGGGATGAAGCGGTTGTGCACAGTCGTTCGTGGCCCTAGATGCTTTGCGGAAGTGTTGAAGATAAAACCGGAGTACGCCTAGAACATGACGTCCTTGCTTGGGCGTTGGAAAACATGGCATGTACTCGGTGAAATCAGCTTACGACATCAAAGAAAGAGCAAATGGAGAAGGCTATGAACTCAACAAAGCAGGGCGGGAGGTTCGGGGTCACCGTTGCTGGCGTGCCCTCTGAAACCGAATGTGCCTCCAAAGGTTAGGGTTTTCTGGTGGCGTGTAATTCATAAATCCCTGCCTTCGAAGTCTGAGCTGAAGAGGAGGCATGAGGTATGTGGAAGCGAGGATGAGTCCCTATTTCATATCTTCTTCACATGTCCGATAGCGAGGCAATTTTGGAAAGAAGTTAAGCATGTAATGGGTGTTGGAGTTCCGAATCTGCATCCCTGTTCTTGGGAAGGAGACATACTCCAACCCGGTTTCTGCCCACCGGCGACTGCTGCGGTGGTTATCAGTGGACCGTGGTCACTCTGGACTGGACGCAACGCATGCCACCATGGCCGGAAGACTTGGAAGCCGGGAGCTATGGCCAGGTTTATCTCAAAGCTAATGGAGGACATGTCCTCTCTGAAGCAACCCAAAACAATGAAGCTACCGGTTCCGAAGGCGGTGTGGAAGAAGCCTGATCCGGGCTGGGTGAAAATTAACACTGATGCGAGTTTCCTAGCGAGCTCATGCACAAGGAGTGTTGGGTTGTCATTCGTGATGACGCCGGCAAGGTCTTTGGGTGGTGCGGCGCGTTGGTTTGAGGGTATCACCGATGCCCTAACAGGTGAGGCAATGGCAGCACTGGAAGGCATGGAGCTGGCTCTGGAGCTTGGGGTGAACAAAGTGATCCTGGAGGTCGATTGCCAAGAACTGGCAAAATTTCTTCATAGTCCGCAGAGGGCGTCTTCTTCCATCGGCGGCTTATGTGTCGATATAATGGAGCTAGGCAAGAGTTTTTCAGATTTTTGTATTAGATGGGTGCGTAGAGACGCCAAATAGTGTGGCGCACTACTGTGCTTTGTGTGTGTCGAACACTGCTCGCTCTCTGCGTTCGGATTGATTGTATTCGGACCGGCTAGTCGAGCTAGCGGTCTCAGTTGTAATCTTGCCGAATGATTAATGAAAGCTCCGTTCTCAAAAAAAAAAATTCATTACAATAATAACTTGTCATATATGGGTGCAAATTGATCCAAAATCATGTAAAATAATCAATTTAGCACAATAATTTTATAGGTGGGTGCATATTAGTTCAAAAATTTGTGTAAAATGATCAATTTAGCGTACTACCTTACCAAAATGGTGCGCTTTATAGTCCAAAATGACAAATGACAACATATTAAACAAATCGAGATAGCATTCAAATTTTCTTCCAACCAATAATTTTTTTATCAATTAAGTTGCTAATTGTGAATCAACTATGTATTTTACTCATTTATTCATTAGTTAATATTGAATCAAATTTTAAATTTACACCATTAGATTACCGAGAAACTAAACCAGTACATGAGACTTTAAAAATATTTGTGAAAAACTTCTAAAAGGTATTAATTGTTAGAACATATTATCATATTTGTTTTTAGCCGAATAGAAATGCATATAATCAAACTTGAAATGAATATTGAATATGAAATTAAAAATTTCCAAACTAGAATTTAATCTTTGTATAAAAGTAGTTAATGAATACATAACAATAATTTTCTAAACACCGAAAGTTCTACTTCTTATAAATATGTTACCATCACTACAAGAATATCATTTATCCAATAATGCATAATAACTTGTTCGACGTGAATATACTCTTGTCCATATTAGAAACTATGGGCGTGTTTGCTGACGGGCCAGCAAGGTGGCTCGCGCTCCCAGGCTGCAGTAGCTCGTGTTTGGTATCTGTGGCCCAACATTGGAGTCTTGTGCGCACGAAACTTAAAGCACCGTGAGCCAGGCTCCCGAGCGAAGCTATCCCCCACCGTTTTTGGTGGCCAGGCTCCATCAGCGCTCACGAGAGCTCACGGACGAAGTCGAGTTACCTCCACCGCTTCCTCGTCACCACCCTTCTTCTCCTCCTCGTCACCATGGCGGAGGAAGCCATGGCCATGATGGTCGTGCGTCCACGGTTATGCAAGCCGCCACGCACAAGAACGGGGCGTGTTTGAACGACGACGTCCGCTACCGCGACCTCGCCCTCCACCACGCGCTCACCATCGGCTTGCTCATGGCCACTTGCCGCGCGCATGATGATGTCCACCACCGCGAGCTCGCCCTCAACCACGCGCTCGCCGTCGGCTTGCTCGTGGCCACCCGCCGTGCGCATGACGAGGTCCGCCACCGCGTGCTCGTGCTTCACCATCGCCGGGCGGAGGCCCGCGGCCGCGCCGCGCGCACAACAACAGGCGCCAGAGTTGTAGCCCGAGCCATCCTGCTTGCGGCATCCTGTCCGAAGTGCAGCACATCATCCTGTTCCCCACCCCTCTCTCCCGCTCTCCCCTCGCCCAAGCGCAGCAGCAGCAGCGCCCATTGTCGAGCCACGCACCGCCGCGAGATGGCCGCGAGAAATCCGCCACCACAGCGCCTCATTCGTCGATTCCTCGTAGCAGCAGCGTCGCCGTGACCTCCCGCATCCGCGAGCACCTGCCTCTGCGTCAACGAGGACGCCTGTGCGCATGGCCTCGAGCTCGGCGACATCCATGGTTGTGGTGTGGAGTACGACTTTTAGGTGTTCGATGAAATGTCACAACGATAGAAAGTTGTAGTGTGCGATGGTAAGTCTACCATTGTCTAGTGCAGAGTAACCATACACACTTTTTTGAGCCAGAATCAAACACGATCTTAGTTGAACCGAGCTCGTCTCGGCCGTGAAACAAACACGTGACGTTGCACCGTAACAGCCATGCTCGGATGGCCACGACCAAGCTGGGGGAGCCAGATCGGGCAGGGGGCGATGTAGCAAACACGCCCTATCTTGTTTATGATGACATTTGGACTGCATCGATTTGGACACTAAGTTAAGCATTTTACAAGTTTTTGGACTAATTTGCACACTACTATCAAATTATTGTATTAGATTGACCATTTTATAATATGTTGTACCAATTTGCATCCACCTGTCAAACTACTGTACTAGGCCGAGCTAATCTACACACATCTAACAAGCATATGCAAGCCATCAGCGGAATGCACCATGTGGCCTCTAGGAGCCGCCAGCGAATCCTTGCCACGTGGGTATCAGCAGCAACAATGCAGCAGCGTGAACCGGTGCTGGACGTCAACATCGGGGTTTTTTTACCGACCGGAACCCTAAAACCGCCGGGTCCGGTAACGGTTTTACGGTCCGGTTACGGTAAACCGCCGGTTACGGACGGTTTGGGTTTTGAATTCAAATGAATTCAAATTTTCCAGCGTTCGGTAAAAATCTTTTTACCGGTCGGTTTGAGCGGTTTACCGGCCGGTATAAACGGTTTACCGAGCGGTTTGAGAGGTTTGAACGGTTTTTTCAAAATTCAAAATTTAATTTTTTTAAAATGCTAAAAAATTCCTAAAAATACTTCATGATTTGTAGAATCCAATGATGTCAAAATTACTCAAATTTGAGTGTGTTTAGTATGTTTTTCGACCTTCATGATTTAATGGGCCTTAATGGGCCGGCTGTATTTTTCTTTTTCTTTTTTTCAAACTTAGATTTGAAATTTTTTATACCAAACGAACTCAAATTTGAAAAAGTATTGCACCGTTGGCTTCTATAAATCGCAAACTATTTTACGAAGATTTTTCCACGATTTTTTTTCAATTTTTGATTTTGAATTTCAAATCTTTTATACCGGCCGGTCCGGGATACCGGGCCGGACCGTAAATCCGTAACCGCGGTTTACAAGGGAAACCGACCGTATAAAAAACCCCCGTCAACATTGGCCAGGTGGGCCCCCACTTGCTTCCGCACACAGGGGACACGGCCAGTTTGTGGGCCTGCAGGTGCAGCGCTGCCGGCTGGACAGGAACCAGCAACCGGCAGCCCATCACCGCGCAACGCTGCTGCCCTGCTCGGTTCGACCTGTTACAGGAGGCACGTGGCGCGACGGGAGTGGACCCCCGACCGGTTCACGCACCTGACACTGGTTTTGCCCCGGTTTTTGCCATAGGACGGTGGAGCAATTAATTTACCGTGCATAGTTAATTTCCTATTAGCATGTTTACTTTATTACTTACTAGCAAAGATGCACTGTGCGTTGCAACGGGAGAAAATATTATCATACATTCATAGAAAATAATAAGAAAAATGGTAAATATTTATTTATATTTTTCTTTAATCTATAAATTATTTATGATGATAATGACATTTATAATATATGAGCTAATGTTGGTAATAATATAATGGTCCAATTAATTTTGTGCCTAATTTTAAATACAATTTTGATATATCTTTTCTCCCATTATAAAGAACATAAGTATTTTTCATAGTATCCATACGCACGGTTATAGTTTAAATAAGTTGACTTTCTTTGTGAACCATAACCGAGAACCTTCATGTTCATTGATGATTATGAGGAGAGATCTTTATAAGTTTTGCAAATTAAACCTTTGTTGGAGATTACACCGAGTTTAGAGACAATTTTATTTAGATCATGCCGAACAAAAAATTGGCCAATATTTTATATTAAAGTTTGATTAGTTAGATCAAAAGTTTCACCGGCTACAATAAAGTAATAATGATTTTTCTAGTCGGAAGGACTTTAGCGTCTCGTAGACACGGATTCCAATAGGTATAGTTGGCCAAATGGCCCGCGCAGCCCGCGCGGTCCGAGGCCCGGCCTTTTGGCCCGGTGCACAACGGCCCGGTCCGTTTCCAACGGCCCACGGGCGCACGGCCGCAAATGACCGGGCCATGGGCCGAGGCCTCGGCCCGCGGCATGGTGCCGGCACGACGGCCCGGTGGAGGGGGGTCGGCCCGGTGGCGGCCCGGCCTGCTAAAGGGGCATATACGCCCGGCCGCCCCCTCCTAAACCCTAATCGCCCTCCCTCCCCATTCCAATCCCCACTCCTCGGCCTCGCCGCCTCTGGCTGCCTAACCCTAATCGATCCCCTCCTCCCCTCCGTCGCCTCGCTCGCCGCCGCCGCTCGGGGCCTCCGTTCGTCGGATCCGGCGTCTCTGCCGGCGGATCCGACGTCCCTAGGTGTCGGATCCGGCGTCCTCGCCGGCGGATCACGGTCTCCCTCGGTCGCTTCACCTCACTCCGCCGTCGACGCCGGTGCCTCCGTCGGATCCGCCTACTCGCCCGGCTCGTCGGTGACTTTTCTTTTACTCCTTACTCTTACTCCTCTCTCCTTTCTCCTCTCCCCTGTTCTTTCCGTCTCCATGTGAGTTCCAGTTCCAAGCTCCATCCCTGTTCTTCCTCTGTCTGTCTCCTCCGGCTCACCTCTGTCTGTCTCCTCCGGCGACCTCTGCATTGCCGGCACCGGGCTCCGTCTCGCGGTAAGTTGGTAACCTCCTCCCTCGTTTCTTCCTCTTCCTCCTCCCTCCGTCCTCCCTCCTTTCTTCGTCATCCCCCGATCCGCTTTTCGTCTACGGGTGCTTGCGAGGTTGGTGGTGCACGACGCAAAAGTCCTCCTCCTCCGCCGGAGTGGACATGGCCGGAGCCGCCTGCTAAGCGGGCGTTGAGGGACGGTGGTGGTAATGCACGTCAAGGTCGACCCCCTAGGGTGGCTCGTCCTCGCCAGGTCGGTCGGGCGTGGGCGTGGCCGTGGTGGCCGTGGTGGCCTTGCAACGCGGAGGTCGGGCGCGATTGATCGGCGTCCGGTCACCGCGGCGGCGAGGACCCGGACCGTTGCTCGACGACGACACGAGGCCGAGGGCGATGACGACCTCGTGAGGATCTTCGCTGCCATGTTCGGCATTCCCGTCGTCGACGTCGATGTCGATGGCGGCGGCGCCGATGACACTCCAACTCAATCACGGTAAGAAGTCCGATGTCCGGTTGTACTTCGATGAGGTAAAAGAGGGTGAGGGGACGAAGGCCGTTCATGTTGGTGCTATCTCGTAAAAGAGGGTGAGGGGCCGAAGGCCGTTCATGTTGGTGCTATCTGTAAACATTGCAATGCTAGATACTCTGCTGTTTCTGCTAATGGTACTGGCCATTTAAGGCGTCACATGAAAAAATGTATGCAGTTGAAAAACCATTCTGATCTTGTTCAGTCTAGGCTAGCTTTGAATGCTAATGGTTTAGCTAATTGGAAGTATGATCCTATGGTTGCTCGCATTGAACTGTGCCGCTTGATTGCTAGGCTGGATCTTCCATTAGGCATAGGTGCTACACAGGCTTGGATTGATTACATTAAAAATGCTCACAACCCTCTTTTCAAAGAGGTTTCTAGACAGACCACCACTAGGGATATGGCTAAATTGTATGGTGAACAACGTGACATGCTTATGAAAGATGTGTTGCCTGCTGCATCATCTGTTTCTTTGACATCTGACATTTGGTCTGGTAATGCTAAGGAGGACTATATTTCTGTTGTTTGCCATTATGTTAATAAAGAATGGGAGATTGAAAAAAAGGTTGTTGGTTTTAGGCTCATTGATTGCAACCATACTGGTGAAAACATTGCTGATTGTATAGCTACTGTGCTTGAGGAGTTTGAATTGATTGAAAAAGTTTTTGCTGTCACTCTAGACAATGCTTCTGCTAATTCTAGAGCATATGATATCTTGGGTCCTGTTCTGTTTGGTTACTTAGGTTCTTATCCTGCACCAACTAGAGATGACCCCAACAGGGTTAAGTACTTCCTTGTGCATCAACGCTGTGCTTGCCATGTCATAAATCTAATTGTGAAATCTGGTTTGAAACAATGTAAACAGTGGCTTGATGATTTGAGAACTGCTATAAACTTTTTGAATTCTTCTAATACTAGGATTGCTAGATTCAAAGATTTTTGTGTTGCTAGAGGTATGACTCCTAGGAAATTTGGCTTGGACATGGATGTTAGATGGAATTCTACTTTTCTGATGCTTGAACATTTGATACCATACAAGGAGGTGTTTACTGTGTTCATTAACTCTAATTATGGCTCTGAGTTACTGACTAATGTTCATTGGTATATTGCTGAACACTTGCATAAGTTCCTGAAACAATTTTATAACTCCACTGTTATTCTATCTGGTGTGTACTATCCTACTGCTCCACTTGTTTTGCATCAAATGATTGACATGGCTGAACATTTGCAAGCTGCTGAGACTAATGAGTACTTTAAACCTATTGCAAGGCCTATGAGAATAAAATTTCTTAAATATTGGGATAAAATTCCTATGCTTTATTCATTTGCTACCATTCTTGATCCTAGAGGTAAGATGAAAGGGTTCAAGATAGCCATAGATTTGCTTGGTAAGGCCACTGGAACGATTACTCTTTATGTTATGGTGATGTCAAAGATGAGTTAACCAGGTTTTTTTTGCAAGTACCGGGAGAAGTATGGTTCAATTGCAGGTACATCAAGGACTCCCAGGCCTGTGATTCCTATGTCTGGTGCAGGTAATAGATGGGGTAGGATATTTGCTTGTGAATCATCTAGTGCAGCTACTACAACCGGGTGGTGTTGTTAGTGAGCTTTCACTTACTTGGGCAAAGTGACAATTGTGGCATGGGGTGACCCTAACTTTGACATCCTTCTTTGGTGGCGTGATCACAAACAAACTTATCCTATTTTATCTATTATGGCTAAAGATATTATGGCTGTCCCTGTTTCTACTGTCTCCTCCGAATCTACATTTAGCTTGACAGGTAGGATACTTGAAGAACGGCGGCGGCGCCTTTTGCCGGAGAATGTGGAGATGCTCACATGCATAAAAGATTGGGACCAAGCTTCAAGGAAGGCTCAAAGATACTTTGTTGTGGACAAAGACCTAGAAGATCTATTCAAGAATCTTTGGCTTGGTGATCCTCCTCCTCGACTCACGCCACCGGCACCGGCGACGGCAAATGGGCGAGGCGGATCGACGGCGGCTCCGAAATCCGGCCGACCGAAGAACGATACCAATGCCACCAACAGAGGGAGAGGTGGATAGAGGTAAAACAATCCAACTTTGGTACTTAGCTGTGCAAACTGATCATGTTACATATTCTGATCATGTTACATATTTTTGTGCAGAGATGGTCCACTTCTTTTGCTGGCAAACCTGGAAGCTGAAACTTTGGAAGTTGACAGTGAGTGAGAGTCTGAGTCTCTGAGATGATTCATACTGACAAACCTGGAACTTTTGCTTATTTATTTTTCTTTTGCTGCCAGCTGCCACATGATGGCTATTGTAATCAAACTGTGAATCTGTGACTGTGATCAATGAACTATATATATATATATATGATGAATATGAACTTGTTGTACTCTTTTTTCCTTTCTAGGGTTTTTCCCACAAGGGTGGGTTTACCTAGAAAGGTTTTTAATGAGGCAAAGATTGCACAAGTTCATATTCATCATTTTTTAAACTCGTCTGTCACCTCTGTTTGAGTTTTACGTGTTTTTGAAAAAGACTTTGGTATGAAAAACTGAAGTATAAGATTTTGAAACCGAGACATTGGTACTTAGGCGTGGCGAATTTTTGAAGTATATTGTGTATAAGGTATCGCGGCGCCGGTGGCCCGCCCGTAGCCCGATGGCCTGAGGACCGGGCCATGGGCCGAGGGTGCGGCCCGAGCCCGTAGGTGGCACGACCCGTGCGGCCCGTGGCCCGTGAAGGCCCGTAGCGGGCTGGCCCGGTCCGCCCGAAGGGCCACGAGGGCGGCACCGGCCGCCCGTTTGACATCTATACCAATAGGATAGGAAACAATACATTGTCGGACTAATAATATGCTTTTCGAATAGGATAGGAAACTTTTTTTAATGAAAGAAAAGGAGTTTCCATTGGATATGATTACCGATTGGGCGGACATCAAATAACGGACGGGACGACGGACCAAAAATTTGGTGGACCGAAAAAAAGGGTGGACTGAAATTTTCTCGCTTTATTAGTAGGTATATAGATATAGATTTCTGCATTAGAAAGTTTCATGTATGTCATTAATTAAAAACTTGAAGCCTCATGTGAATAATTACGAGGGATATTTACCGTGGGGGCATAAACATAAGTTTGCATTCATTCATAAGTTGTTTTATAGTTTTAAACCGAACCGAATTGTCGGTTCGGTTCGGTTTAAGAAAGTTTGGTTTACTGATTTCAAAAGCCGATCGGTTTCTCACAATAGCAAAAACCGACAAATTCGGGTTCGGTTTTTTCGGTTTCGGTTTTAAACCGAAAAACAGAATATGCCCCAACAGAGCTGCCGCGGCCTGCTCACGCCGCATCCACGCAGCGCCCGCCCCTCGCGTTGTCGCGCTGGCTGCGGCCGCGCGTTGCCGCTACCGTGCACGTAGGAGGAGGATCTTGCCGCCGCCCGCCCGGGATTACGGGAGGGGAGCCTCGCCGGCGCCGGCGTCTGCCGCCGCTTTGCCGCCGCGCCCGCGCTAGGGTTAGGGGTAGGGATTCGGCATTGGGGATGGAGCCGGTCTCAGCGGTCCCGCCCCCGCGTCGAGACTGGAGAGGATGGCCGGGAGGAGTGGAGAGGGCGGCGCCCGCGGTGGCTGGGGCCGGGAGGTGGGATGCGGGGCGGCGGCGGGCGGGGCGCTCTCGGCCTCCATTCGCGGGACGGCCGTAGAGTTGGGAGGTCACGGGAGGGGTGGAGACGAGGAGTGGGTGGCTTTGTGGCCGAGGCCGGCAGGGCCCTTTTACTTGGGCCGAGGTGCCCGGGCGTCGGCATGTCACTGGTATTTCGGTTTGCTTTCGGTTTACGGTTTGGTTTCGCTTCCAAACCGAACACCGAGCCGATCCCTCGGTTTCCAGAATTTGAAAACCGAAACCGAACCGAAAAACCGACAATTCGGCTCGGTTTCAGTTCGGTTCGGTTCGGGGCTCGGTTTTCGGTTTTAAAGTGCCCAGGCTGATATGCATGCATGCAAATTAAGAACATTCAAAAATATTAGTTTTGTTTAATTCCTGCAGAAACTTAATCTTCCATGCTATAGCTATTAAGAAGCTCTGTACGGTTAAAGCTTAAGATATCCAACTACTAACACTTAACGAGTTCCATGGTGGAGGTCGGTTGCATGCAGGAGGTCGGCAAAATCATTATTGCACCTGCCCTCCTCTCTAGTATAAATAGGGATCCTCTAATCCATTGTAAAACACACATTCTGCTTGGGTCGGAGTTGCCAGTGAATACTTTGGTTGGCTTGTTCATGATGTGTTCTTTAAGGTCATGCTACAGTAATATGACGCAAAAACATGTGCAAAATTTCAATATTTTTTTTCCAGATTGAACAATCAACTATTATAACATGAAGGCAGGTCCTCCAGAGTCCAGACGTCTATTGTCTGTGTGTCAGGGGTTGGGGCACTTGCGGTCCTTTGCTTTGTTTGCTTTCTCGGTGCCGAAACGCTTACGCGTGTCCGCCGCAGTCCGCTGTTGTCCCTGTTTCAAGGCTACCACTGGTCTGCCGAGTGCGGCTGACATGTGGGGCGCTGTAGGCCAAGGCTGATACGCCGCACTCACCGTTGCAAACCTGGAAACCTCACGCAGCCCGAGGCCGCACCCACTCCCAAGTCCCACCCCTCGCCACCTCCACCCTCTCCTCTCCCCCATGTCGTCTCCCCTGTCCCCTCTCGTTCTCCCTTCTGTGATGAGGCAAAGGCAACAACACAACGCCTTGAAGAGTTGAGGGGCTAGTACACCACCGTCGCGTTCAGCGACCGATGACACCGCGGTGCTGCCCTGCCCGAGGGAGCATTTTGAGGAAGTGTCGGTCGGCGCACCACGGGGGCTCGCTTTCGCTGCGCCGTGACACGGGCTGGTTGGGTGGTTTCGGTGTCCACGCCGCGCCGCGCCGCTCGCGGGCCCGCCATGTCACGAGGGTGGTGGTCAGCCACGCGCCACGGCGATGTCCTCCGTCCGTCTCGCGAACGTCGTCGGGGCGCCTTGATCCGCGCGAAGCTGCCGCTACGGACACTGCTGCCGGCGGCGGCGATGACCCGTGCAACATTGCTCGGCGTGTCGTGTTGGCGCCGCCCATGGCGGTGGGCGGGTGCCCCGCGCCCCGTCGCGACACTAGCCGCCGACGCGACGAGTGCCGATGCCAAGCGTCGGCCGGCGCCCGTGCGTGCCTCCGCTGCCCGCCCGGCGTCTCGTTCTTGCTCGCATTGGCACACCACCACATGCGTAACCGTGGGACCACACCAGGTGCTACTATTCCACCAATCCTCGATCACTTTGAGATTATTCGAATTTGTATTTCTCATGCTTATCATCACGCTTGCTGTTCTATTTGGAATTTTGGATCCCCAGTCTTGAGCGTCTCGAATCAAACATCGAACATTTCCTCATGCTCAGTTCCGCTTACCACTGTTACTATCTCTGCCAATCATAAGTCACACTCTAATTTTGCTACGATAATTAAGCCTTATATATTTATTATTACTTGTTATAGCAATTAAATTTGTCCAAATAATTTATGCTTTCAATTTTTTAGATCCGAAACGTGCATTTTAAGCTTAAACCTTTCTGGTATGTCTCGCCCCTTGGCTGATTTTATTTATCAAAAAATAAAATTTAATTAAAAGTAGATGGACGTGGAAGGGGAGAAGGGAATGTTAAGGCATAATACAGCTGTGGCGGTCAAAAAGTATGCAGGTGCCCAGGCCGCTGTAAGTTGTAACAAACCGGACATAGAAGTGTCCTTCAAGAAAGAAGGGGAGAAGGGAATTGTGACACTGTGATACCAGTGTGAATTGTGATACGGCACCGTGTTTCGGTTTAAATTTGAGAATTCTCGCATCGCCTTTTAATCCACTTTATCCTATTCGCATTTATTAATAACGAACATGATTAATTACCAAACCGCATTTTCTTTACTCTACACTGGCTTGCAATTGATGACGGTGGAATCAGGATTAACCTCCATCCTGATTGGGCAGGTCATGACAAAACAAAGGGCTCGCGGCGTGAACTTGTATGGGCTGGCACCCGAGGGAGAGTGGGTGGCGCTGGGTATAAAGTGCAGGTGCCCCCTCTCTCTCCCCTCTCTCTCGCCCACGCCCAGTCTCCTCTCTCTCTCTCTCTCTTCTGCCAGGACCGCCCGGGAAGGTGAGATGATCTCTCTGCTCCCCCTCCCTCCCTCTTGTTACTGTTCGTCCCCAAAACCCCATCCCCTGCTACTACAAGATCTCGTTTCCTTCTTCTGGCCTCAGCGCCGCCATGATTGTCTCGCTCCCGTGCGTGTGTTCTAGTGGTGCTGTTTGGTTTGAATGTGGATGCTGTTTTTCTTCTCGTGCTCGATATGTGCTGCTGATGCTTTTGGATTGTAAAACCATGCGAGATTTCGATCGACCCGCGGATTTATTGGTCTTGTTGTGAATACGTTGTTCGTTCCTCCGTGGTTTTGGTGCGCTGTTGGTTGAGGGGGCCGCGGGGGCACCAATGGCTCATGGTGATCTCCGATGGCCTCCCTGGTTCGAAGTGGGGCGTAATGCTTCTTCTGGTTCGTCTAGATCTCTTGACTGGTTCGTCTCCATCTCTTGATACGGGTTGCCCTCTGCTTTTGCGTGCTTGGGAGTTGTGCAGTGCTGGTGAACACTCTCCTCGCTTGGAGTTCCATCCTTCTTTGCGAGGCCCTGGATCTCCGAAACTTTTAGCGCGGTTGTGCGCGCCCTCGGTTCGTGCACTTCCCGTTTCGCTTGTGTAGATCGTCGTTGTTTGCCGTCCGTATTGGTTTCCTTTTCTCGCAGTGGTATTCTGAGGGAAGGCGGCTACCGAGCACCGCGACTACATGGTGAACTCGATTGACCTTTCCTCTCGAAAATCCGCCGTCCTTTCATCAACCGTTTATCGTTTAAAGCCTTGTTGTTCGTGCTGCTGCGTGTGTGTGACCCCGTGATCTGTCGATTTTTTTTTTGTTGATGTTGTTTTGGTATTTGTTATGCTCGGCATCTTTGAGAGATCGCTGTTTTTTAATGTGGTTAAAGGGTTTTAGAAACGTGTGGATTTGAAGTCTTAGAACCACCTCTTTTCTTACCCCGTTTTCTGTTGATCCTATTGGGCATGTGACATGGATTTGTCTCTGCTGTTTTCCTGTTTCCTTGCATCGTGGCCTTTGTTGGATCTTCCAATCTTGATTTTCCTTTACTGAATAATTTCAGATCGTTGTTGTTGTTGTGCCATCATGGGTGCAAACTGCATGCCTTTTATTTTCTCCCCTTTGCATCACCCGTTTTCTGGCTTACTTACTAATCGTGGAAGTTAACCTTGCAAAATCGAGTGTGTTTTCTTGTCTGTTACTATATATTCTTGTCAAGGATGTCATGCAGTGGCGGCATATTGCTATGAAGTTATATTGCTTCCTGTCAGTAAAGTCTGTAATGCTAATTAAAGCACCATTAAATTATAATTGTTGCTTGTTTTTACTAATCATCTAAATCATGATTGTTGCTTGTTTTCACTTCATCTAGATACAGTGCCTGCTATATGATTAGTTTATTATTGGGCTTGTTGAATTATTAGTCCTCAAAATTCATACAAGCTGAAATTGCTATTCTGATTTTGACATGAAACTGTGTGTTATCACAAATTATGGTTAGTTTTTTGAAATAGTGTTGGCATCCAAAATGTCCTATGCTATTTTTAGTATCTTTGACATGCAAAAAGGTCATGGATATATTTGGAGTACAACAACAAGGTCCAAAAACCACAGAAATTCAACAATTGGACAGCATGCACATGCAATACTTGCGCCCGACGCTGAAGGTCATGCAAGCCGTGTCGCACCTAGAGCGCCGCTGGCGCGTCCGGCGTCCCCTCGCTAAAAATAGCGCTCGGACCGCGTCCCGGAGCGGCGCCTGCGCGTCTTTGCGCATGCATTGCGAGCGTCCGGCGCCCCCTTGCAAAAAAGCTCGGTCGGCGCTTCTATTTTGAGCGTCCGGCCCTGTTCGCAGATGCGCGATTTCGTGACTTGTCCGAATCGGTCTCTTTCCCAATCGGTTTTTGGTAAGTTTTGATGCTTGGAAACGCATCTAAGGTGGTTCCTAACGGGATAAGACCACCCCCCTCTATATAATGAGAGGTTTATAGGCGATTTGATCCTATCTACAACAAATCCTCAAACACAACATATCTCTCTACCTTTTATCTCTTCCAAACCCTAACCCTGCTGTTCGACGACGTTCTTGATGAATTTCGCCAGCGTTCTAGGTGGCCTTGCCGACCCTAGGGCATCCTTCGCGTGCGCCCTCCCGACGGATCCTTCTAGAGGTCATTCTGAAGCTCTCGCAGCCGAGATCACGCTCTACATCGCCCCCTACCGAACCCTAGATCGCTTTGGGTGATTACGTGGTGAGTCTTGCTGCGTTTTTCAGGTTGATCGCAACCTCGTGGGCGTGCAAGGCCCTCCCGGTGTATTGGTGTGAAGCCCTAGTTTCGTGTCAACAAATAGATTTTACGTTTTCATAACTTTGTTAATGTATCCATGAATATGTTACTTCTTCCATATATACATGGTCTTGTAATGCACCTAAGAGTTTCCTAGCAAGTAAGACTAAATATGTCAAGCAAATTATCTAAAGCAAATGATCTTATTTACGTCTTAGGATACTATCGTGCCTAGGGGCACTTTGCGTAAGCCCAAGAGGAGGTCATCTCGATCGAGGTAAACAAACAGTCCACTTACCCTGCTGCTCGTAATTCTCAAAATTCAGATTACTATTGTAGCATCTATCCACTTACCCCGGTGCCTTTGGATATATCGCTATGTAGTTACTTCGTGTCGAGAAAAGTGAACACCGGTTTTCGTCATATCATGACATGATGCAACTAATGTCGACATGACTCATATGTTGTATACTGCTGAAGTATGTTGTGCCTTGTTTCTCTCTGTCCAAATAGTACGGCACCACGTAGGTATTCTCGCCTATGTTCTTCACCTCACCTCCTTCGCTTATTTTTTGTGGACGTATTTGCCTCGCTTTTTTTCTAGCCCCACGTCCATATTTTGCTGGCGGACACTGGATCCGTTTGATTTTTAATTTTCCCGGCTGCTCTTATAGAAACGACCTAAAATGCATTACTTAATTGTTGTTTCTTCAATTGTTGTTTCTTTTCCTTGGTTGTAGTTATTTAAAATTTTTATTTCTCACCTTTTTCAATGGCTCTACTCTTTTAATCATCGCTAAATTACCTATCTATAAACACTATATTTAGCATTCCTTTTTGTATGTACAACTTATGCACTATTCTGATAATCATTCTAATCTTATTTAATAATACTGTTGAGAATCTGCCGTAGAACCGCGAACCACCAAGCACACAAGAAGGCACGAGAGAATGTTGGGAGAAATGGAGGCTCTATTATTGAGTCACTTCATGGATGGATTTTACAATGGGGGCTAGCCCCTATTTATAGGGAGAGGCTATGAGTAGCACTCCCCAAATATCTCCTCTAGATATTTCCTCCCTAGATATGTCCACTACATTCTAGAGTCTTCTCTTGCTCACTAGAGTCCACCATACTCTAGACTCTTCTCTTGTTCCTTTGAGATTCACCCACACACATGATTTCACAACACTCCCCCTTGGGTGAATCACACATGTGTACTTGCCTCGTTAAAAACTCCTCCCGAAACCCGGTGGGAAAAAGGGTAGGAGAAAAGAGTGCATTCACACGTGCAAGCCAGGTTTGCACATGTTGCCTCGTTAAGAACCTTGCATGAGAAAAGCTAGTGGGAAAAACTCATCAAGGGAAAAAGAGGACAACAGTTGATGCTTCAGTCGGTCTTCGGGGCCGACTCATGATCTTCAGGATCACGACCATGGGCTATGTTCTTGGGGGTATGTCTCCCCCTGAACCCCCGCAACTCTCTAAGCCGCCTCGTGTCAATTCCATGGACACACTTAAAGAAACTAGAGGCGGGTAGGGACTTGGTGAACAAGTCTCCAGATTTTCATATGATCTTGCTTGCGGGATCTTTATTTCCCCGCTCTTCGAGCTCGTGGGGGATAAAAGAACTTTGGAGCAATATTTTTCATGAGATTGCTCTTCACATAGCTCATGTGCATCTGTGCAACACATGCTGCATTATCATCATAGATAATGGTGGGGGTGCCGGCGACGTTTAGACCACATGACTTCTGGATGTGGTTAATCATTCATCGCAGCCAAACACATTCCTGTGTGGCTTTATATAGGGCAATTGTCTCTTAGTGGTTGGATGATGTGGCAACCAAGGTCCATTTCATAGACTGTTATAAAATGGTTGCACGTAACCAGTATAGGATTTGGCTTTTATGCGGGTCAGACATATAGCCAATATCCATGTATCCTACCATGGTTAGGCTTCGGTTCTTCGGGAACCATAGACCAAGATCTTAGCGCCAACTTAGCATCCTCTAGTTGTACCTTATCCATTAATGTGTTGCGAACGTAATATTCGCTAGGTACACTAGTGCTCCAATGGCGCTTTAAGTAGGAAACTTCAGGTCCTAATTTTTTCTCATTGTAACCCTTGGTCAAAATGGGGCTAATCCACTTCTGGGGATTGCCCCACTGTTGACACATGTTATAGCATAATATTATAAGTCAATTAACATGAAATAAGGGCTTAAGTTAGATGTCAACATAAGTCTAGGGGTCTAACTAATATATTTCCACGAGTTTTGGTATTCTGTGACTTTCCAGGGACTTAACAGATAAATGCCGAGAAGAATGGAGAAAGTTTCGGAATATACAAGACATATGATGACAAGACTTGACCGTGAAGTAACTCAACCCGAAAAGTGGACTAAAACATTCTAGAAGATACCAGAGCACACCAGAAGAAACGGGAAGCTGAGGTGGCATGCCACCCTGGCGGCCACCAGTGCCAACTAGGCCGGCCGCCAGGTGGGGTCACCTTGTCAGTCTCACATTTTTATGTCGGTTTACCACCGACCTTGAGGTTGTATCTACACCGTTATTGAAGGTCGGTTTGATCCAAAGGTCCACATTCATCGCCAAGTCCTATATAAGAAGACCAGCTGACCCCAGGGCTAATAATCAGGTTCATTATCAATTCATACCAAAATTGAGTTCAATCTCATCTAGTCCAACCAAGTCTAGACCTAAGCCCTAGTTCATCATATTAGAAGTAGTTAGCTATCTAGCTAGTTCTAGTTCAAGATCAAGTTCATCTTGAGTTCCCGATAGTCAAGCGAGAGAAGGAGCATCGTTCTTGTGACTTCGCTCTTGTATTCAATCTGTAAGTATTATTATTGATACACTATTGTTATGGTTTTGATCTTTATAATGATTATATTCTCTTATTGATATGTGTTTATGCTTGCTATGATTATATGTTTAGTTTAGTGAGTTTGTCTTATATCTTATGCATGGAATTGTATAGCATCCACGTAGATGATCACTATGTGGGTGATAAGCAATGTGTAAACGTGGTGTTTATACAACGTTTATCTACAATTGCACCCTACATTCCGGGCCGTGTGTCGCGGGAGTGACAACCCTGTTGAGTCCTTTGTAATCCACCCTCCGAATGCTAGGACTAGTCGAGCTATAATTACGGTAATGATCAAGTTTTGCCCTTGGTTGTTATTGGTAATGCTTGCCATGTGTAGATGTAATCCAACCTTGCCATGATAGCTAGATGTATTGCAGTAATTGTAGTATTCAAGAACATATGATTAGGAGTATCTTAGGAATATTCTTTCTATTCTTTCTATAACATGCTAATAACTCGTATGATACTAGTGGCATATGATGATCTTAGACTTGGGTTGTTATCAATTATATAATTATATTTATCTTGTGACTTATCCTGTTGGGTAATGTTAGATGCATATGGCTACTCGCATTATACTACTGTAAGTGGATCTCATAAGTAAATCACTTCCTAAATCATTAGATACCCTTTTCTCTCTACTTTCCATAGACTTACCTTCCTTGTGGTAAAATATAAATACGATACCTGGATTACTCCCTGAAGTGCTACGATGGTATTTCTATATGTGCGCTTGCGATATCATGTTCATTCTTTTATCAAGGCCTATCAACAAATACCATGCCCATATTTCTTTGAGCGTTATTGCTAGGGTGACGACTAGTGTATAGGTAATGCCTAGACATGAGTGGTATACCTTGAGTACATATGTCATAACCCAGCTAGATTGGCTGAACTAACACGTGAATTGGGGAATCGGGAGGAGAGGAGGAGGATGGGGGCGATGATGGCGGTGGCGGCGTGGGCGGCGGCAGCCGCCCCCGGCCGTGGAGGCGGGCGGCGGAGGAGGTCGGGGCACGCTGGGGCGCGCGGGAGGCGGCGTCGGTTGGAGCTGAAAAACGATAGATATGTTTTTATTTGCTTGCTTATCCCCTAGAGATTACATGTCTCTTGCTTATATAGCCCGGCTAGTGGGACTTGTAATCTAAGCAATCTCTATAAGGTTTTTCCTTATACGATCGGAATACCTTTTACAAGCATATCCTATTTATTTATTTCCTAATAAGGGTCTCCCTTATAGATGAGATATCCCCTTGCACACCAAAAATTCCTAAGATAATCCTAACTTGAAGATGAAGCAAACTCGGACTCGTATGGGAGAAGGAAGGCGGCGGCGTAAGGGGCACCGCCCTTATGCCTTGCGCGCGCCCCCCCCCTCTCGGCCGGGCGGCCGTCGCGTCGGGCCCAATTAGCCTTGTCCCTGCTGGCCCAATTCGCTCATGACAACATATCCCGGCGAGATTAACTCCACTATGGATAATGATGCTAAGTTTACATCCCACTACTAACACCGCCTAACTTCTCGCTTTGTTGGATCATGAGGTTAATCCTATATCCAAGCTAACATGATTAGATAGATATCACATATATATTTCTTTTCGCCTTTCTAATTTGGATCTTGTAAGAAATATCAACACCCACCATGGAGGATTTTATAGGGAGGTACTTGAGCTACTGGCTCAAGTAGGATTTGATTTTATTCAAATTCTTAATCATGTGTAATCCCTCTTCGGGAGGAATTTACTCAAATGGTTGAATCACATCCTTTTGGATTATTTCAACCCATACTACAACTGCTCCAGACGGTTGTTGTCTTGCGCTTTTGATTCGGTCCAGGGGACTCCATATGGATTTCGAATCAAGTGACCCGCATAGGTGGAAGACTAATCTAATTTGGACATCCATGGATTTTGACAAATGACCTAGAAATTCAAATTTTAGTGGGGACCATCTCTTCCTAGTTCATTTTTTGAACTAGAGAGAATCCATTGGACATCTATGGACATCCAACTTCCACCTAGAGTGACCCATATAAGTATGTGGTCACCATATTTGCCAACTGTCTTTTAAATTCAAGTTATTAGCAGCCATAAATATAAGATATCGGAACTCTATGCCATTCATGACAGGAGAGTAAACCTCATCATAATCGATGTCGGGTCTCTACGTGAACCCTTGTGCCACTAGCCTTGCTTTGTGCCATATTTATTCCTCTTCAGGAGGAAGACCCACCTACATCCTTCAAGGATGTCATCTAGAGGTGTTAGAATTGCAGGCCCAATAACCTCTCTTTAAGCGAGCGTTACTCTGCCTCAATTGTTGTTTTCTGTTTTGTCCCATTCTGAGTGCTTCTGGCACTCTACCATGGAATTTAGTTTTGGGTCCGGACCTATTGAATCAACAATTCTAGGCAATATATGTCAACAATAGTGGTCTTTCTCATTATATGATTCTCCTATCTCGACATGATCAGTGGCAATCTTATCATCCCACTCATCATGATTTCCCATAACGATTGAGCTGGGGCATTCTGATCCACCAATGTGATATTGAGCGCGCACCGCATGGTGGTTTCCATCTTCGGGATGGGGTCCTTCGAGGGACCAACTCGACATTAGGTCAAGCCGCCACTTCAGGGGCATTCTCAACTTCAGGTTGAGCTTCTTCAACTGATTCCTTAAGTGATGCAAGCGGCTCAAGACCTTGTCTTTGTGGACGTCTCCGCCGACACTTGTCTGAGCACCCAAAGGTCTCCCCCTCAACCTAGGATCGGGCAGAGACGATAGAGCTAGTAACCTTCTGGGCTCCCTATACTCTCTTCGGCGCATTTGCTACGGGTAATTGCAGCATTGTCACTTTTTGATCAGTGAAGGTATTTGGCAGCTTATTTGCAACGATTTGCAACCCTCTAAACTTCTGGTTCAGGCAGACTAGTGCGTGAGTCTAACGAATGAATTTCATCATGCAATTTCCCGCATTCTTCAAGATGCCTATCTCCCCCTAATGCTAGGAAATGCAGTCAAGACACCGAGCCCTATGAAGATTCCCTATTCATAGGCTCATATATCCCAACTTCTGGTGGGGCCTTTTATGATGTGTGTGCTGATGTGGTGGTACTGGCACAGATACCACATAGGCTCTCTCGCGCACTAGCTATAAAAGGGGGGGGGGTATGCAATTGGCTTGAGACTTTGGGGATTTAGCACATAGTGTAAAGACCACATTCATAACTTGTGGAAAATGTCACAAAGTCTCTTCGGGAGCCTACATGACCATTCAACATATTGCAAATGCTCTTCAGGAGCATGAATTGTCAAATTCCACAAGTACATTTGGACATTGCATAATATACCAACCACTCAATACGGGGGTAAGCCATGATAGGTTTTAAGATAGTGTGATCACACACTTAAGCCGATCCTTAAGGATAAAAGGGAAAACAAAGAATAAAAGAATGATCCTAAGTAGAGCGTGCATGTTCTAATATAATTGTGCTAAGAACAAGTTAATGATCATACAAGCTATTACAAACAGTAAGATGGACGAGGAGATGCCTCAGAGTGGGTCCCGCCACCGATAGACACTTTAAGAACTCCTACTCAATACCCGACGTGGAGGAGTGCAAAGGAAGGACAGTGCTGTCACCACCACCGCAGCCTCACCTCACTACCGTAGGGCACACCGACATATCCCAAAGGCTCCGTACACCCCGGCTCCATGCCCGCGTGTACTAAGGAACTACCCACACCCCTAGGACTCGACCCTACGGATCAACGAGCTAGAATATGGGAAAACCCGAAGGTACGACAGACCGCCATCTAAACTCCATGTTATATTTTTGTATGAATGATTAAGCACAAAGTTCTCGTATGATGGAATCATAACACGTAAACTATAGTCTAGTTCATATGCAATGATTATGTCAAAAGAACAACATGTTACGATCATAACATACAAACCATATGCTAGTTCATATGTCAAAATTATAACATGAGAACAATACTCTAGTTCTATAACACAACTATAATAACAAGATGAGAACAAGACCTTGGAATAAATCATATATGTATTCATACCAAGATTCTTCTCCAAAGTACAAGCTCTCCACAATGAAGGTTTGCCTTGCTCACCAACTAAGCTAAGTCTAAAACTAAAGATTACAAGTGGGGAGGAAGGATGGCTCTTGTGTGATGATGATTTGAGGGAGAGCTCTACCCATCTATTTATATGTAACATGGTCAATTTAGATGCGGGTAAATAAGGAAGCACCCCCGGCACCGCCTATGCATGGCGGCATGCAACCGCCTCACGAAAAGGTCGGCTCAAGAGGCGGACACACCGATCCGCCGGACCCACTTCCGGTTGGGCCGGACTGGGGTGGCCCCTCTCGCGATCGACTTTCGCAGTGGGCTCCCTGGGCCGCCCCGATCCTTAACGCGTAGTTGCTTTGGTCCACTTCACCTCGGGTTTGGGCCTCTTGTGTGGCACTTGATGGTTGGTGTGTTTTCCGAAGTGCGCTTTGTTCTTTGTTTGGTGTCTTTTCACTTGATTCCGTGTATAAGTCCTCGCAAAACATATTTCTCGGAATACAAGTGAAACTGGGTCAATAGTAAAGGTATATGTGTCATAGGTTTGCAAGTTTCCCCGAAAAAGACATAAGTTGGCGGTATAAAATAGTCGATAACAACCGCCAACACCATTTTCCCTTTCCACAGCCTTTGTGGTTGCGAGAATCCTCAAGAACACTAGAATGTGCTTCGGGCACAATGGTGAAACCAACAGGCCAGGCAGAATGATTGCTTAGTTCATTTTGTTGTTCTGCAATCAATAGTACCCTTATCAGCTCAAACAGTAATTACAAGTATGCTAGTATGGACTCAAAATAAAATACCTACAATCATGTGGAATCTGTAATGACATGAGTTGCTTCAGGAACTGTACAAATGTTGCTCTTTGAGGGTAAAATAAACTAGTTAAGGATCCGAGTACCTTAAGGGTGTCACAAGCATGGTACAATTCTTCTTTACGAGTATCCCAGACCATCGACATTACCTGTGGAGGGCAGTTAGATTGTTCTGGGTGATTTACTGTTCATGCGTCAGAGGAAAAATATTGCTAAACTTAGTACAACAAGCTTCCATAGGGCATGAGATGTATGTATGGAGTACTATTTCTACTTTGTTGGTTATCAATGTTATTGATCCACTAAAAATCATGTACACACAGTGGCGATGCATGTTTAAGCACCGTGCATGCATCAAAGAAGAATAATCTGGTCTGTGTTGTCCAGCATACAGTAAAAAGACACCTTGGTTGCCTATAACAGTTTCATTATAGTACATGCTAGCTGACATTACAATGGCACATTACTGTTCTGTGATGGACTCAGATGAACAGATGTATAGGGCAGGGAAAAGCAATGCTTAACATCTAACCTTGAGACATGCATAGGAGATCACGTGCTAGAGGAAACTAGTCTAAAAATGCAACACTATAACTGAAATAAGCACACAAATGCAACTAACTTTGCTAAACTTAATTTTTTGGAGAGTAGTTTCATAAAAAAAAAAATGGAGACTACAAAAATTCCAAGCTTACTAACTGAATATGAAGCTAGACAGATAGCAGTGAAACCAAGCAGCTAGCTTACCTCCTTACCTATTGTTGCCATTGAACAAAAACAATACCTGTTGTCAGTTTGCTCCTGTAGTATAGTTGCTCATCTGTAGTAAAGAAAACACAGGAAATTGCAAGCTCTTGCTGTTGCACTGATGCTGAACTGAAAACAGAGCTAGAGCTGTTACTGATATAGCGCTACTTACCCGCCAACACAAGCAAGCACCAGAGGTCCAACTTGCCAAGCGCAAGTCTAAAAGCAATTGTTAGCTCGTTGCTGCTGTTCACCTGCAAACCGAGCTGCACCTGCATATTGAAGTTGCCACAAAAAAATAGTTGCTGTCCCTCTGCTCCTAGAGAAATGGTTGCTAAATTGCAGTGACAAAATAGCCAGAAGAAAAAGCACGAGCAGCAGCTACTGATTGATCTGAGTTAGAGCAAACAAGCACTGGACATCAACTGTACGCACATGCTTCACAGGGATGAAGGACACGAATCTAAGCTGAAATAGCACCTGTGCAGTCTCCAGTGTGCATCCAACAACACACTGCAATGGATAGCCAATTCATGTTAGTAGCTAGGTATTTCATAGTGAATATGGCACCAGCAACAATTGAGGGACGGGTAAAGATTAACATGTAGAGATGTACACTGCCACAAAATAAAACCATTACATGGAGCAATCCAGCATGTAAATAAATGGCTAGAGGGCAACAAGTATATGGTAATAGGGATCTTCTTTGTAGTACAATCAGGATAAGGAATTCAACATCACTATACAACTGATGTCATCTAGATAAAAAATATATATAAAACTGATGCAAATTAACCACACTCACCTATTACAATCATTTCATTTTTTGTTATAAAGTGCAGCGAAAGAACAGGCAAAGAACGATGATGTTGACCCGTGAGCAGTTCATAGAGGTACAGGAACAACACTAAGCGGAACTCGCTTTCAGATTTAATATATTTAATGTGATCTTCTAATCTAAAATTTTTTCATGACGTGTAGATGATTCCCTATTGGTTGCGCGCCCATGGCCCTTGCTAGGAGCAGATGGTTGACAAGTGGTTCACGAAGGACTAGCAAAGGTCGCACGAGTCCGCAAGGGAACGACATTTGGTGATGCCAGGTCTAGCACACCACCAAGGCAGCCGGAGTCTTCCGGAGTACAAAGAATTATGGGTACGCGCTTTTCTTTTTTCAGGCTCAATCTTCTTTTATCGCCAGTCCAGCACACTAATCCTTGAAAGGTCCTAATGGCTAGAACGAACAACACTAAGCAAGGCGGTTAGTAAAAAAGACGGCATAGCAAATAAGCAAATGCTTCAAGCTAGTTATGCAAGCCTCCTAACAATTCTAGCAATTCTAATATCTCTAATCACAAGCAATGGCTAGGTTGCTAAGTTACTCCTAGGTGAACAAGATATGCTAACTAAATTTACCACTAAGAGCTAACAAGGCTAAGCAAACTAAGCAAGCTACTCAAGCTACCAAACTAAGCACCCTAACAAGATATACTACCAAAGTAAAGCAAAGGAGTGCTTAGGATACAATACCACCGGTGTAGTGTCGAGGTTGAAGCCAATCACCGTGTACAAGAAATCTCCAACGAGCTAGCACACAAGACACGATAATTTTTCACTGAGGTTCACGTGCTTGCCGGCACGCTAGTCCCCATTGTGGCGACGCACCCACTTGATGGTTGCTAAGCTTAATGGCCGGTGCCAAATCCCCGGTGGGAGCTCAAGCACACCAATCACAAGAGGGGGTACAACAAGCCACGAGCAATCCACTAGTGCTCCTTTCGTGAATCTCCGCGGGGTAAGGAACGACCCCTCACAAACCACCGGTGTGGCCTCGAACAAGCTCCAATCGAGCTCAACACCGCCTCTTGCTCCAAGCCGCTAGGGGAACCGGGCAAATTCCCAAGAAAACAAGAATCCTGCGGCTTCTCCAAGGATGAAGTGCCTTGAAAGGTCCTAATGGCTAGAGGGGGGGTGAATAGCCTATTAAAAAAATATTGCAACAACACTAAGCACCCGGATTAGTAAATAAGATGGCGAAGCTAAATAAGCGGTGCTACGAGCTATCTATGCAAGCCACAAGTAAGAGATGATATTTCTAATATCTCTAAGATCACTCAAGGGTTATGTTGCTAGATTACTCCTAGGTGAACAAGTAATTCTAACTAGAGCAACAACTAGGAGCTAAACAATTCTAGCAAGCTAAGCAACTAAACTACACAAGCTACACAAGTAAACTAGCAAAAGTAATGCAAAGAGGCTAGAATACAATACCACCGCCCATAGAGAGTAGAGATTGTAGCCAATCACCGTGATCACCGAGAAATCTCCAACGAGCAAGAACAAGTGACACGATGATTTTTCACCGAGGTTCACGTGCTTGCCGGCACGCTAAGTCCCCGTTGTGGCGACACACTCACTTGACGTATGCTAAGCTTAATGGCCGGTGCCAAATCCCCTATGGGAGCTCAAGCAAACGATCACAAGAGAGGGTCCAACAAGCCACGAGCAATCCACTAGTGCTCCTTTCGCGAATCTCCCGCGGGGTAAGGAACGACCCCTCACAATCACCACCTGTGGCCTCAAACAAACTCCACTTGAGCTCAACACCGCCTCTTGCTCCAAGCCGCTAGGGAACCGGGCAAATTCCCAAGAAAACAAGAATCCCGCGGCTTCTCCAAGGATGAAGTGCCTCTAGATGCAACCAATGTAAGCAATGCACTTCTATCACTCTCAATCTCACCAAGAATCCGAGTTAGTGATGAGGAGATGAGTGGAGAGGAGTCTCACAAGCTCAATAGCAAGTTGGAAGCTTCAAATGTGCAAGAGAGGGGGCTAGGAACCGGCCAATCCAATATATATAGCCCCACTCACGAAATAGAGCCGTTGGTCTTCAAATTGGGCTCTCTGCGGGGTGACCGGACGCACCGACCGGACTCACCAGCGAGTCCGGTCGCGAGTCCGGTCACCGCTTCCGGTCACAAGCGACAAGGTCTCGGGCCCATGGTCGACAAAGATCTCCACGCGTCCGGTCGAGGGAGTTCCGGCCGACACCGAAGCGTCCGTCCGGCTTTCGGTGCCGGCGTCGGTCACAATCCCGAGCCGAGCCAAATTACACCCTTTACGTTATTTTGATCGGACGCCCTGACCGGAGCCACCGGTCGGTGCGTCCGGTCACCCCGCTGTGACAACAACTTCATCTTCGTTGTCGCCCTTTGCTCCAACCTTGCTTCGCCTCTTGCCACATGTTGCCAACACATCGAAGATGATCACGTTATCATGCATGTTAGCTTGACGATCGGTTAGGCAAGAATGAAGTTAGTGCTCTCATTGTCCTAAATGCAATATGCAAGTCAATTGGACCTAGAAGCACTTCACCAAAGGATTGTCGCGGCATCCCCTCTTGATAGTCGGCTATCTATCCTATAATATGATCACATGCTCTATCGTGTCTTGATCACCGAAAGGAAAACCCTATCAAGTTACCTTTGCCTTGATCTCCTGGGTTCCTCTCAAGCCGATCACCGAGCTTGACGATCCATCATGTCCACCATCATCGCCCATGTTCATGATCATCATGCTCCTTGTCGACCATCTAATCCTATCTCATAAGTCACACTTAGAGCAAAGGATTAGTGCCACAAGTGTGTCATCAATTTCCAAAACCAAACATGAGATTTCAATCCTCTTCCTTTGTTTCTCGCAGCTGGAGGTGCATCCCAGTAAGAACTACAAATGATCGATAGGCCTTCTCGCATGTCGCACAAGGGCAAGGCGAGGTCCGATGTTTCCTACGATGTGAACGACTGCTTTGGGAGGCATACAAAGAACCCCAATGTGGTTAACCGGATCGCCGTGGTACATAGTGACCCCTCGACAGAAATACGGGCAAGATTACGATCCAGGCGCCCATGACATTGATACTGACATCGTCATGGGCCACTTTGGTGGCAAGAAGCACGGGAGGTCGGGCATCGCCGACGACATCATCGACACGTCCGGCCTCAGACTAGCTGACGTCCGAGCACGGAGGGCGGAGACGGACCCGCCGATACGCCCTCGACCGAGCGTGGCGATGGGCCGTTTCGGCCCCCTTGAGGTTTGCATTACTCGGCGTACATTCATCTTTACACGCCTAGTAACGTTTGCATTACTGAAATAACGACGGCTAAATGTTGAAGGCTCAGGTAGAAGAGGAAAGGCGGCTACATGTTGACACATCTTATAGCATATATTTATTAGTCAATTAAAACTGAAATAAGGGTATAAAATGAATATTTATGTAGAACTAGGGGCTTTACTAACAATTTCCACGAGTTTTGGTGAATTATATATTTTTCAGGGATTAACAGGTAAAAGCCTAGAGTTTGCACCCCATACAATGGAAGGACGTGACCGTGAAGTAACCTAACTTGAAACCCGCGTAAGAAGACCCTAGAAGATTCCAGAAGATCACAGAAGGAGGGCTGGGCCCCACCTGGCAGGGCCATGGCGCGACCGCCCTATGGGCCCCACCTATCAGCCTCCCCTTCTAGGTCGGTTCACAACCGTCATTGAGGATCAATCTCGTCCATCTATCAAGGTCGGTTTCATCCAAGGGCTACGGTTCATCGACCCCGGCTATATAAGCATGCCCCCTAGCCCCAGCCAGGGCATGGTGGATTCATTTGTTCATCACCTCAACCCCGATCAACAGCCTGTGCCCTAGCTTCCAATTAGAAGAGGTGCTCTAGATCTAGATGAGAGAGAAAGATTATCAAGTTGAGAGACTAGTTTTGTAGTTCCCACGAGTGAAACTAGATCTAGTCTTATTCAGAGAATAAAGAGTTAGTGGAAGGAGAAGTAACGGGGAAGCTCCGAGCCCGTCGGTGTCTCCTCTGCGCTTGTACCTCCGGGATCAAGTCTCCATTGGAGCTTGTTCCTAAGATATATTCGGTGGATCAACTTCATATTTGAGTAAGTCATCTCGTTTATATTATTCTTGTGGTTTGCGACTCTTTTAGAGTACTTCAATTCTTGTCGCTCTTGGACTGAGGTTGCTACCCCTAGTGTAGGTGTGGCGCTTAGGCTAGATAGCTCGTAGATGCACCCTACCTTTCGGATTGTGGTAACTAACGTGGATGACTTATAGCCACGTTAATTTTTTGTATTCCACCTCCCGTAGGATAGGCCTCGGTAGGACCTTTTGCTTGGGATTGCACTCTTTGCTAGTGTCATTCTCCTTGAATAATGTCCCCATAAGAAATATTCACAAAGCTTATAAGGATATCAACTAGACAACCAGAGACGTCTTCTTAGAATTTATAAACTCCCTTCCTTGTTATCATTCTTAGGCCTTAGTTATATCTTCACTATTCATAAACCTTTCTCCTTGTGGATTCGATATTTAAAACCCTCTCCCAGGTAAAGTGCTCACCGGTATCCGTGCGCTTGTGGATTATACAAATTATAAATATTTCTCTAGGCTTATCTTTTACCAACATTACGTCAGGAGCAAGCACGGTTGCTAGCGAGGAAAGGAGGTGCCGTGAGGAGGTGGAGCAGATGCAGGGGAGACAATGGCGGCCAAGTTCGAGGAACTTACTGGGTTCCTTTCCACCACAGTGGTTTGACTCTGCCACCTGAGCTCCTAGCTCCGGTCGCTCCACGACTTCGGACTCGGGCCGTTCTAGGAACTCCCGTGAGTATGATTGCAAAGGGTTTCGTTCTTTGTTTTCATGTATCAAGCAATCATGCCTAACACTTGCAACCCCGTCTTCTTTGCCCGGCTGCATCGGCGGGTTCAAATCAGCCGCCTCAAGCCGGTGAGCAAGCCTTTCCGTCGCCGAAGACAGCTCGGTTTACACCTTCCGGCCCTCCCGCCTCTAGAATGAAATTGTGGACTTATGGGATGCTTTGCCCTTGTGGTGATGAACTTGTGCACTTGTTAGACTTGTGGTGGTGATGAACTTATGGACTTTTTAGACTTGTGGTGAACTTGTGGACTTGTGATGAACTTGTGGTGGTGATGTAGACTTGATCTTGTGATGCTACATGTTTAATATATGTGTTTTGTGACATATCGATGTGTTTTATGTGCCAGATGTGAGGAATGTGATATCTAATTGAATGGATGTGATATATATTATATATGTGTTTGTTTGTCAAGGAGGAAAGCAAAAACAAAAAATGGCAATCTTTTTACACTATGCCGAGTGGAGCTCTCGATAAAGAAGCCTTAGTCGACGGTTTTTGCCGAGTACACTCGGCAAATCTGGGAGATTTTGGGTGGCCGACGGCCGCTTTCCTGCATTCGCCGAGAGGAGTGGCTCAGGCTATTGGCAAAGGCCGCACCTTTGCTGACCGCTCGAAAACTACGCCGTCGGCGAAGAATTGTCAAAAAAAGAAAATGAAAAATTTATTTGCCGAGAACTATCTTTGGCGAAGAATTGTGAAAAAAAAATAAATTGGTTTGCCGAGAACTCTTACGACAGGTTCTCGGCGATGCCCGACCGTGCTTTCGGCGAATGTTGGTGTAACTGTCGTCGGTTAAACTACCGTTAACGGTCACTTTTCTTCGCCGATCAAGTTGCCGGGTGCTTTCGGGCGAATCGTCGCCGAGAGTCGGTAGTCGGGGTGCTCGACATAGGACCTCTGCCGTGAAAAAATTTTTCCGTCGGTCCTATGCCGAAAGCACTATACTTGGCGAAGCCTTCGCCGACCGCCTTTTGGTCTTTCTTGTATGCGTGCGAAGTGCTCGGCAAATGACCGTTTCTGTAGTGTATAATTGATTATCCTATTTTTTTATCAAAGAAATTATTGATGATATATATTAATTGACATATAAATTGTATTTGACTTATAAGAATCCAATTAATATTTCTACTATAGTTGAAATAGTTTTTATTAACACACATCAACATATTTGCTAGTGTGTTAAGCGATTGTTTTGGAGTAATTATAGTATCTCATAATAATCAAGGGCATTTAGATCACCAGACTAAAGTTTAGTCCGTCACCATTGGATAATAGGCTAAAGATGGACTAATTAAAAATATTTTTACCAATAAGTTCTACTTATCAATTAACCTCTATCAGCTTTTGTTAGACCATAATTATCATTTTAGATCTTCTGTTCCACATCCAAAACATAAATTAGAGGGTGTGTTTAGTTTCCTTCCATCAACCCAAAAAGTGCTTCTGATTTCTGTCACATCAAATCTTTTAACATTTATGCGTGGAGCATTAAATATAAATAATTAAAAAAAACTAATTATGCAGTTTGGTGAAAAGTACGAGATAAATCTTTTAAACCTAATTAGTCTATAGTGGGACAATAGTTATTAAATACAAACGAAAAGAATGCTACGGTATCCGAACCCCAAAATATTTCACCACCTAAACACCCCCAGTCATCGAGACTGACACTCCAACCCCAGGTACCGCGACTCGAGCAACGTCTGTGCCCAAGCGTTCATGTGGATGTGGCCCCCGCGTTTCCGTGGCCGCAAGCAACGCACAAGAAAAGAAAGGCTGAAATGCAAGCTCGGATGCAACGCCGCCACGAGCGCATGAGCCCGAAAACAACTGTCACCTCGGAGGTCCACCTGTCTGTCACGGTCTCGGTTGTCTGCTCTCGCCTCTCGGCAAGTCTTATCACCCCCTGGCCTGCCTCGTTCTAATCCACACGAGCGAGAGACGAGGTCGAGCACGACTCCAACCGCAACCGCAACACGCGCGCGGGGCGAGCCTCATCATTCACCTCAATCGAACAACACGAGCACACGGCCACGAGCATACGAGCAGCTCGCTCCTCCACCACCAGTGTCATCGCGTCGCCGTCGGCCGTCGCGCTCGTCCATGGCGTCCCTGTCCACGGCGCCGCGCGCCCCGCTGCTCCCGGCGGTGGCGTCCTCCTCCTCGCCATCCGCGCGGCAGGTGGATCCGAACCCTAGCGGCAACAGCAACCGCTTCCTCGCCGGGGGCGGCGCCTCCGCGTCGTCCGCCGCCTCGCGGGCGCGGCCCCCCGTCGCGGCGCGCTCCGTTGGCCTGCTGCTCCGCGCGTCGCCCCGACGCGGACGCCGGCGATGAGCGGCGCCGGCGGGGTTGGGACGCGATGCTCCACGACGCCTTCCAGGGCGCCGTGCGACGGTGGAGCGACTACGTCAGCAATCACTGGCCCTTACCGACCTCTGTTAAGGAGGTGGGTAAGGGGAAGAGGGTTGGGAGTTCTCACGAGGAGGAGGTGATGAATGGGGATGAAGCGGAGAGGAAGGTTGGGGGAGGAAGAGGGAAAGTGGAGCTGGGAGATGTGGAAGCGGCACTTTGCTCTCGTTGAGGAGAGCGAGCGTCTTGTTGATGAGCTCCAGGTTAATTTCATCCCTATATACTTACTACATGGTAGTAATAATGCTTTAAATGTGGACGGAACTTGCTTATGACTCGACACTGGAGTTTTTACACCACTTGATTTGCTAATTAGCATCATATTTGCTGAAATTTGTTACTCTTTTTTTGTATGGAAAAAGTCTATATAGCCTCCTAACGTATGGCATGTCTTCTACTTCACCCCAACCTAGAAAACCAGGTATTGTGCACCTCAAAACTATGTAATATGGCTCAAATAACCCCATGAGGTGTTTTTATTTTCACCGTGGCATTTGGACCTGCTTGTCAGGGATGACACGTGGCATTTTGTTCCATTTGTCTATCACTCATCGCCCTCTTCCTCAGTCAGTCAATCTCCCTATCTCCCCCTGTTCTTCATTGGGGTGTAGAAAATCCAAGGGCTGTAGTGTCGCCGATGCCCTTGTATTTGCAACCGGCTTGCTAGTGCTCTTGGTGGCTCATTGGGTTGTGCGTGGGAGGGAGAAGGATAATGGGGATCTTAAATATGTGCTCACCCTAGGCAGCAACAGTGATGGTGACGGCGAAGGACCGCACTCGAATGTGAAGAGGGCAGCGCATCGGGCTCGCCGTTGACTTGCGTCTCTGGAGGTAGAGATCAAGACTGGCGGTGGTTATCAGAGTTTGTGAAGATCATGGCGGCAGATGCAGCTTTTGTGAGCTCCAGCTGCTCAATCCCATTCTGGCATTCTCCCCTTTACCCTTCTCTCTATCGACACCTCACTGAGCACCCCTTACCTTCACCACACACCCCTTACCTTCACCACATCGTTGTTGCTTCAAGCTTTCTGTGAGCTCCTGCCATGAGGAGCCCTTGATGGGCTTCATGATGATGATAAGATGGTGGAAGGTGGATGGTAGAGAGGACAGCTGATGGCAATGCTGCTCCTCCACAACGCATCTGAGTTTGGCCAATGGGAACATTGCTCCCTTGTGGTGCCACCCTCCCGTTCCTTGGTCATCATGCCAGGCCGGACGGAGGAGCACTTCCTACCACTGCAACAGGGCTGACGGACAAGAGTGGACGAGGGAGACCATGCCGCCTCGCAGCTCAGTCAGACAGAGGGGCATGAGGAATGCCATCAGATGCCAGCGAGGATCCAGATGTTGCATGTCATCTCTGGCAAGCAAGCCCAGATGTCACGGTGGAAAAGCCACCTCCGGGGTTTATTTGGATGGTATTACATAGTTCAGGACAACACCTTTTTTTTTTTTTTGGGGGGGGGGGTGTTGTATATAGACTTTTCCCTGTTTGTACATAGAACCCCTATGCTCGAATAGTCAAATGTAGAGCTGAAATTGCAGCTGTTTCAATGGAATACATGACTAAACATGCCTGCCTCTATTGTGGTTGCTACCAAACTGCATAATTTAGTGTCTAATAAATGTTTTGAAACTGTCCTTGGTTCATGCCAGTGTTGCAGAGTTTCAGGAGCTTATGTGCGATTTGAGTAATGTTTGATGCGGTTTTTATACTACTGAGACGCTAGTCATGAAGTACATGCTGTCAAAATAGAACTTTTTGAAGGGCATGTTGATAGAACTTCTCTTTGAGTGAATTACCGCTTGCATGGTTCACCCATGTGTGTGTGTTGTATTTTGTGCAGATCTCACTTCAGATACCATAATAGCACTATAATCTATTTTGAGAAATAGCAAATATCTTGATACATGTACATTGCATTTCAGATGCAACTCCAGGCTGCTGTTTATAGAGAAGACTACAGGAGTGCTCATAAACTGAGGCTGGCTATTGCTGCTACAGCAAAGAATGACACTGTGGGCAGAGCTATCTCTGACTTAAATGTAAGAAACATCAATTTTTAAGTATGTAGTTCGTGGTAAATGTCATTTCTTACCTTTTCCATTTTCTTGCAATTTTGAATTATCCCCCTCTACATTACGCCCTACTTGCAGTGTAATGCTGGTCCTACTCTACAAAAAGGTTGAATGTCTGGCATGATTAATAGTTTAGTTGCAGAGTACCCCTCTAGTAAAATTAGATGACATTTCGGATGCCTGCTTCCAGATGATTTAATCTCTGGTATCCATATCTCTGAATATTTAGATTGGACGTTGTACTTTCTTATAAAAAAGCACACAACTCGATATTTAGTAAATTATGGTCAAAGTGGCGTTTTGGAGGTCTTATATAAGTAAAAAACAATAGCAAAGTTTGCAGCTATCTGAAATGACTTCGGGGATGTTCTTTTTTTTCTTCCACAACAGCGAAACCGAATTTCTTTAAGCGTAACAAAATTACAAAGTTCAACTTGGGGATGTTGTTCTTGCACTAACATATTCTCTTAGCTGCTGTAGCACATACTCCGTTGTAACCAGTAGCACTATACCATGCCATAATTTCAACAACCTTTGGTAACAGAAGAACAGCTAGCAATATAGTACATTTATATAGAAGAAAAGAACCAGTATCAAGTGTTTTCATGTAGAGGAACTGGTTTGGTCTATGATCAAGTTGAGGGGCTAAAATTGTTATTTATAATAATTATAATTATAAGATAGTTGTCTGCTGTTTTGGGTTTTGCAGATTGCCATAGACGAGGAGCGCTACAAGGGCGCAGCATATATCAGAGATCATGCTGGAGCAGGACTGGTTAGTACCATGGAGTTCCTCTATATTGTCTGTGCCTTGCTATCTAAGTTTCTTTTGACCTCTTGCATCCAAGTTAATAGATTTTTACTATTGTTTCTGAAACAATAAATCTTTGATTATGCTTTGTAATTCATAATTGCTACATCATATTTCTTTCTATCCACACAAAATATGCCATTACCTGATCCATTAGAGCACATGCAGCTGGGGTGGTGGTCTGGAATTTCTGGAAATTTGTCCAATCCATATGGCCTTATAATTCGTATAAGTGCTGAACATGGTCGATATGTGGCAAGAAGTTACGATACAAGGTATTGATAGTGTTGAATATTGTTCTGTGCATAGTAACATCATTGCTGATTGTTTATAGTTTATTATTGTTCATTCTGTGATTGCTCTTCACGTTTGTGTCTTTGTTTTAAAGGATGGAATGTTCGAATACATTTCAATATTATATTTTTCTGTGGATGGTAAAAAATGCCTAAGATAATTGGGTTCTCTGTTCGGTCAAAAAAAAAAATAATTGGGTTCTCTACTGCAGTATGTTCTAGGTCTTTGAGCACTTACGGAGCTATTGCCATTTTGCAAATGTTATTCTGGTATCTGTATGTAAGTTGTAATCTGCTGTTTGCTTGGCTGATGACTGCATTAGGAAGAGGATTAGGATTAGCTCTACATCTACACTCTACCTACTGCTGTTCATGGCTGGTACAGCCTTAGTATGGCCGGTACAAGCCACTGTAGAGACATTGGCATGACCATTCTTGTACCTTAGGAGTAGACAAGCCTTGTATGGCTATAGTGCCAAGTAAGGTGGCTGTAGTCAGCCATATTGTAGTTGTACTTAGATGGTACAATAGTTGGTAGCTAGGATGTACAAATACTCCCCCTTCAGGGCAATGCAATTCAGTTCATTCCTGCACATTCAAGGTTTCAGGCTGAGCCACTGCTCCAGCCGGTGTCGTGTGTGTGGGAGCTCAAGGCTTTTCTCCTACCTTGGTTCAGGGGAGGAAGAGGGAGCAGGCAGCAGGAGGATTACCTGCTGCGGGTGGCAGATTGCCAACACTGTAGTGGTTTGAGCATCAGGAGGTCACTTGTAGAGATTTTGATGGGTACAGCAGGAGAGAAGTGTGTCTGTTTGTGGTTGATTAGTCTACTTAGTTGAATCAGTCACTGGAGCTTATCTGTGAAGAACTGTGTGGAAAAAATGGGAGGATTCATAAAAGTGAACAACTTGTTTTCAAAATATCTCAAAGCAAGTATCTGCATGCCAATCATAAATTGTTAAAATGTTCTATGAAGAACTGCAAGAAGAAACTTCGCTTTTAGCATTCCTAGTTGGTGATACGGTGCAGCAGGCTGCTTGAACAGTAACACACATGTTTCATCAATTAATATAATCTGCACTATAATTTTGGAATATAACGTGAACTCTCTCCTCTAGCTGGAGAAAGAAGGCTCAATCTTTCTTAAATATATGTGCTGGTGATCCATATGCTTGTTAATGTTATAGTATCTCTTAGCTGATTTCATTTTACTGGTGTAAAATGTGTTTAATTTATTATATGGAATATTTGTTTGCATGCTAAATGAATTTTTTAATTCTACTCATTTTCAGACAGCTCGCTTCTGACAGCCCTGGTCTCCCTATATTTGAAATATACTATGCAGAGGCAAATGGTGGATATAACCTGCAGGTACAATGTTTTACACTTAATAAAAGTAAAGTCAATGTGCAAATATTAAAATAATTTTGGCAATGAGATTATCGGTTGGGAAACATGAAAATCATCTTCGATATCATGGAATTTTACCACTTGTTACCAGTTTCATAAACAGAATACTAAGTTACTCTCTCCGCCCCTTTGAAAGTGTCGCTCGGGAAGTGTGTTTGTGAGGGGGGCACACTTTTCAAAAGACACTTTCAAAGGGACGGAGGGAGTATCAGTTTATCACATGTGCTCTAGAAATTCTGGATGTCACTCTTTATTTATTTTGCTGTTGAGGACTGAGTTATAACTCAGTTGATGGGAGTCTCCATTTGTGAAGACATGTCCTGCTTTGTACCTGGCTCACATGTCATGTGGGTGCCTTTCTGTGAAAGTGAGAAGTGAGAAGAGAACTGGTTTCAGTGTGTTTCATGGTCAGACAGAGTTTGGTAGAAAATCTAGGGAGATGTCTTCTTCCCATGGTTGAGATTTTTGACATTAACAGTATAGAATATGATAATGACAAGCGCTTTCTTCCCATGGTTGAAATTTTTACATTAACAGTATAGAATATGATAATGATGGGCATCATATTGGACAGCATTATGTACTCTTTTTTTAATATTAACTCTGTCTGGACTATATGTTGCTGGCCTGTACTTGCACATGTCTGCCAGACTTGAGTATTAACATAAAAAAAAGCTTTGTTTATTTGTTCCACTTAACATTTCTTGTTCCCATAGTAGTTGCCCATTAGTTCCCTCAGGACCATAAATCCATGCACATTGAACTTGAGCATTTGCAACTTCGCATTATATTGGGTAAATGTATTGAGCATGCACTGTGAGAATAAATTTCCTGTATCAGTTTTGAGCAGCTTCCAATTTCAAGAGCTTATATTGTTAACTGCAAGATTTCAGTAGCTATGAGTAAGGTCACAATAACCGTTACTCCTATATTAAAAATGAACTGTTATCTTATTAACTAATGTGTTAATAGTTCTGTGCATCTTCTTAAAAATTGGGATGTTATTTTCAGGCAGTGCATCTGAAACCAGATGATAGCGATTCTGACCAAGTGCCAAATATGTTAAGGGAGAAACTTGGCATTGACAGTATAAACATATCTAGCAGTTCAGTAGGGTCTAAGCATGAAGAATTCGATGGAAGTGTAAACATGGATGATAAAGATAGTGATGATAGCAACATTGCTGCTGGCCCTGGTTCGAAAAACTTGTCAAGCGATCAAACTGCAGTTCCCAGGATTAAAATCTTGAAAGTGGTACCCATGCAGAATGTTGACCAAGACTACATAATCAATATCTTTGATCAGATTTCAGAGGAAGATGATGACAATGATGATCCTGAAGTTGAAAATGAATCTTCAGAAGATGTTGGTGATGAAGATAACAGTGGAGTAGCAGAAACAGTTTCTGCAGAAGAGAACGGTGATGAATCTGGTGACGAAAGTGATATTGAAGCCTTGGTTTCAATTGATTTTGTCAGTGAGAATAACAACGACTATGCTTCTCGCCCTTCTCCTGAAGCTTTTGAGCGAATGCCAGCTAGATTAGAAAAAAAGCGATCGTTTCTCGTTTTCCTTCTATACTGAAGAATACAGTAAAAAGCTAGATGCTGGAAAGGCCCAGCAGACTTCAAAGAAAACAGTTAGTTTGCATACCGATCAGCAGGATTATGATGGTTTTGTCCAGCTTGATCGTGTAAAATTAAAAGCAGTAACAAAAAACTATCGGTAAATACTTTTTTTGTATAATGTGCTGCATTAGCTTTTGATGCCGTTCATTGTGTTTCATTGAATCATCTAAATGAGCATTGATTCATGTCTTGTTTGACTGTGGGGATCAACCAATTTTTTTTAATTAAGATCAACTGGCTTAATCTATTCAGCACTGGGTCTGCCCTTTTTAAAGTAAAACTTAAAAGAAAAATCTTTTTATGCTTGAATCCCAGTGGATCTTCTGAGCTGCATTCATTTTGTAAATTGGACCATTTTGACCTTGTGATAAATACTAGGAAGGACCTGTTAACCATTCTGCGGACCTGTTAACCATTTCTCTGCAGAATGTGTACCATACCTGCTTTTTTAGTTTGCTGTTGATGGTCATGTGTTTCAAATACCTTAGATTTTTATGATAGTGTTGCCCCATGATCCTTCATGTACTTTTTGATTATCTAGTTTGCTGTTGGTTGTCAGATTCCAACATGCACATTGACACAAATATATAAATGAATGAATCCACGGTTTTTAACATATATGTGCTTGTAGTAAAGAAGAGGATGAATTTCTGTATGGTGCTGTCAACGTACAATATGGAATACTTTTAAACAGCGCTTCTTGATATCTTGCTGGAATGTTTCTGTACTGAACGTTGTAACTTCGTTACAAGCGTAATGAAATTTGGTAGCGACCAGTGTGGAAAAGCTTCTTGATATCATTTCAACTTATCTAATGCAGATACTACAACTTGGCATCAAACAAAATAACAACAAGGTTCAGCAAAAACTGCATGGAGTTACCCACTTTAGTCGCATTCAGACACCTATATCTTCAGATCCTCTTTCCGGTATGTTCCAAATTGTGTACCTACCACTTGAGCTTTTCATGATATGCGTCTTGTCTTCCTTTTCTTTCTGTTATTGATCGAAATATATTCTTTGGGCAGGCTTATATGTGACCGCATCAGGATTAGACTCAGAAATTCTTAGTTTGCAACGAAAATTTGGTCAATGGCGGGAGGATGGTTCATCTGAGGAGCATAGTGACCTATTGTTCTATGAGTATGTTGAAGCTGTAAAATTAACAGGAGACAACCTCGTGCCAGCTGGTCAGGTGTGATAACTTTCACTGAGTTCTTATTACCATACATGAATAGTGTTTATAAGTAGCTAATTAATACGTGCCTTCTGGTTTATGCTCTTCCTGTTTAGAAGGATACCTCCTCCAATCGCAAATATAAGTCCATCTAAGTTTCAACTAAATCAAGCTTTTCTAACTTTGACCAGCAATATCAATACATCTTAAATGAAAATAGTTATATATGATTGAAAGCAGTTTGCATAATGAATGTAGTAATGTCAATCTAAATAGTAATGGCCAAAGTTAAAAAAGGTTCCTTGTCAAAAAAAAAAAAAGGTGTGATTTTTATATTCCCATGTTAATTTTCACAAACCAACTTCAAGCTAAGAAGTGTGGTCATCATATCATACACATTTGTGGACAGCCTTCTCTGTTGGTTTCGTTCAGTTGTTGCATTAATTTTTTTCCAAGGACCGCTGACGCAGCCTAAATTTATGCTATATCATCGATAAGTATAATTGTCATTGATAAGCATAGTAATTCAGACTGACATCCTATGGGTCCTTGCTAGGTTGTCTTCCGTGCAAAAGTTGGTGAACGCTATCAGCTCCCTCATAAGGGAATTATCCCTAGAGAACTTGGAGTGGTATTTTCTATAATCCGAATAGTATTTTGTCTTTTCACCAGCAAACATCAAACCTTACAACCAATGTGATACAGATTGCTAGGTATAAGGGGCAAAGGAAAATTGCAGATCCTGGTTTCCAAAACCCTCGATGGGTTGATGGGGAGCTTTTGATACTAGATGGAAAGGTGAACTTAATAAACAAATTACATCTTTGGTCCTATACTTATTGTCTTTCTAATATACTTTCTGTTTTTCAACTTGCAGTTCATCAGAGATGGTCCTGTGATAGCTTTCTTTTACTGGACATCTAATTTTCATCTTTTTGAATTCTTTAGACGGTTGAGGCTTACTGACTAGCCATCTAAAAGCAGTTAAAGGTAAACTACATTTCGTCTAGTACTGGTTTACTATTTGGCATTATTATTGTACTAAATTAGTATTATATTTTAGTTTTACTGTTGTGTGTTCTTGTGCTTGCCAAATTCCATTAATTTTAGCTGGAAATGTTCTTCCAGACTGATATTTGTTACTCCCTCTGCCAAAATTGTAAGACGTTTTGGTTTTTCAAGACACATTGATTTCACTATGTATCTAGACATAGTATATATCTAAGCAGAACTCAATTGCGCGAATGCTCGCTCTATCACACGTGCACTATGGGAGTCAACCCCTCTCTTCTTCTCCATCTCTAGCGGGTTTAGAAGGAAGTCAAGGGAGGCGGGCAGGGCAGGAGGTGGTGATGCGGCGGAGCAGAGGCGGTCGGGGGCTAGGTTGGGCACGGGGGGTGGGGGTGGGGGTGTCGGTGGGCGTCCAAACCTGTGGGCACGGGGGTAGGGGTGAGGGTAGGGACAGCGGTGCAGAAGGCAGGGGCGGTGCCGGTGGGGGAGGAAGATAGGAACCACACGATATCTTACTCCATATCTAAGTGCATAGCAAAAGCTATGTATCTAGAAAACCCAAAACCTCTTATAATTTGGAATGGGGAGGGAGTACAAAACAAGATCAAAAGGTTCTCGAGGTTAAGCATTTACGATGTATGCACCCAGAGGTGCTTGTGCCATAGCTCGGAAGATACCTTGCTTGCCCATTCTTATAATCAAGTATTCCCCGTTCCAAATTATTCCAACTATAAGATGTTTTGGCTTTTGCCATCTTCATTTATTCAAGTGAACAAACACACTAGAAGGAACTGTGCCATATGGTGAAGAGCAGTTTGTAGCTATTTAGTGTTTTTTTGACCGCATGTAGTTATTAAGTGTTGAGACTCTTAATCAGAAACTGCTCCTACTCCCTGCATATTACCTGCTTTCTACTCCATCCGTTTTAAATTATAAGACGTTTTGGTTTTTCTATATACTTGGTAGACATAGCACATATCTAAGTGCATAGCAACAGCTATGTGTCTAGAAAAGCCAAAATGTCTTATAATTTGGAATAGAGGGAGTAATATTTCTGCTCTTGTGTGTAGCGTTGCTAATATGGCATGACCAGAGAGAGTTGAGGCCTGTAGGTTTTAGGTCAGTTTACTTGCAGGGGTGGTCCTGTGCAACTGTGCGCTGGGTCCTTTTTGCTGTACTCTGAAGTTACACCTGCCAACCATCTTCATAGTGCATCAAACTTAACTTAGATTTCTTGCACCTCTTTGCAGGCCATTCTGATTTCGCATAGCTGCATTTGGAGCCAACCAGGGTTGCCTGGCATTACATTAGGACATATTCTGATGTGGAGAGAACAGGGCCTCTAGCATGAATCAAGTGGCATCTCCTTCCACTCTGAGCTCGCAGTCGCAGGAAGAGGAATAGAATCCTGCCAACGTGGGTGAGCCCAGCCGTGGGCGCATCATACTCGTTCCGCTTCTGCTCTGCTTGTCCACCAGGTCAAAAAGTTGAGACCGAGGCATAAAACGGCCAGTTCATGTGTTTCTCAGAGCAAAGTAGAACTTAGCACCTCAAAGATGTAAAGTTATGGAGTCGCAAATAATTTAGGCTTTTGAGAGCATCTTGGCAGTTTTCCTACATGCAGAGTCAGTATGTGTGAAATAATTGTACGAGCAAAGGTTTTGTGTAGCGTGATCAAACAGTGGCCATCATATTTGTACATATGTCGCAATCAGCTGCAGAGGCGTGCAGCCGAACACGGTTACACTCTTACAAGCATATATATATATATATTTTTTTTTTTTTTTGAGCAAACACTTGCACAGATTTGTTATTATGTTGAAGTTTGTTTATCCTTTCCAGTTGTTACGCAAGCACTCCTTAAAAAAACCTCTGCAACAAGCGGTTAGCTTGGCTTTGCTGTCGCTGCAGCAAGAGTTCGGCTGTTAACCTACTTAGACTATCTGCACTCATGTTTTCTATTTATCTCCTCTATATATTCTAGTTATCAAGATTCCTCCATTATAGTAGTTTCTTCCGCATTCATCGCTACTTTATATCTCCTCTATACCAACTGTCATCAATGAGGTTTACATGTAATTTTAGCTAAATATACCCATGTGAGATCTAGTTTTTAAGGATTTATTAAAAACGAATTTAATGGTGTAATCGGAATTTAATTTTGTTGTTTGGTTTTTATGTTATAGCATTTTTTAGTAATAGAAATTGTCAGGCCTGCTGCTACCCATGCTCTCTCTCCCATTCCTTGCTCCCGCGCGCATGCTGCCTTGGCTGACGTGACAGGTACCGGAGAGTTCGTACACGCGCTACATCACTCCCTCCGTCCCGTTTTGTTTGTCCTGCACAGAAGCGTGTTTGTGAGAAACACGGTTCTTTGGAGACAAAGGGAACGAAGGGAGTACCGCTGTTTGGCTGTCGGATGCTTTGGCGAAGCACATGCAGTAACCCGCTGCAGCTTATTTTCTTCCTCAGAAAACACGACGTGGCGGGCGTTGGTTTTCGAGCTGCTCGCGGCCCGGTCTCATGCTCGCACCCGCCCCACCCGGATCCTAGCTAGGGTTTCCCGTGACCCCGTCTCTCCCGCCCCCTCTTTCCCCCACGCCGCCGGCCGGCCCGCCCTTTCCCTTCCTCCATCCCCTCCCAAACCCCTCCCTCCCACCCCCCCCACGACCCCATCTTCTCCCCCCCCCTTCCCCTACGCCGCCGCCCATGGACTCCGACACAAACACCGTATTGAGTGCCGGATGATGAAGGCGTCCTTCCTCAAGAATGTCTCCGGAGGTGCTCAGCGAACTGTTCACTACTGCCGACTTCAAGTTCTTCAAGACGGGCTTCGAGCTCCGTTACAACGGACACCCGCGACTTCCCGCCGTTGTGCTCCAACTCCGCTCCAAGGGCTTCGATCCCTACATCCGCGACGGCGACCTCTCCGGCGCCTGAACCTCACCGACTTGGGCGACCTATCCGTGCGCCCAACCTCGCCGACATGGACGACCTCTCCGTGCGCTGAACCTCGCCGACATGACCAAGGCTTTCGGCCGGGCAACAACGGCGACATGGTCACGGTCACCATCAAGTCACGAGAATGGCGTAAAGATCATTACCATCTCGTTGGACTCGCCGAGGGTGCCGTGATTTCGGATTTGATTTTGATTTCATGCCCGCCGACATCTCTCGAAAACCCCGAATCCCCGTGCGATGCCATAGTCCGCATGCCCCGCGCCAAGTTTATGAATTTTTGCAACAAGCTCATCGCCTTCGGGGACACCGGGACGGAAAAAAACCGCTCGCTGCCATCAGATCTGGACCAGACCGTGTCGCCTTCTCCACTCGATGGAAAATTCAAGTCATCAACAATTGTCCGCTGCCGGACCCAAAATGATGACAAGCCAAATGAAGCTACCTCGTATAGAGATGGAAAAAAAAGATTTCCCTGACCTTTGACCTGAGGTACCAAGAACTTCTCCATGGTGTCTACCCCGTCTGATCAAGTGACAATCAAGCTTTCGTCCTGACCTAACCTGCGGTGTTCGAGCACAAGACCACAAAGATGGGCTACATAAGATACCACATGATGTCGATTCTTCGGATCCTCCCGCCCCTCCCTATACTGCTTGTCCCCCCGGTCTTGGAGCTGCGGATGGAGGAGGCGACCTTCCTCAAGAATCTCCCGGAGGTGCTCGGCCTCGGCCGGCCTGTTCAAGAAGGCCAACTTCGAGTTTTCCAAAGACGGGTCTTGAGCTCCAAACAACGGACACCGCTGCCCAGCTTGTCGTGCTCCAACTCCGCTCCAAGGTCTTCGATTCCTACATACGCAGAACAACGACGGCCTCTCCATGGGCCTGATCCTCGCCGACATGGCCAAGGCTTCTAGCTTCGCCAACAACGACGACATCATCATACCATCGAGGCCCAGGACGAGGTCGAGGCCGTTGTCATCAAGTTCAAGTCGCCTGACGGTAGTGTGATTCAGAATTTTAAGTTGAACTTCGTGAGTGTCAACGACGTGCCCGTCCCCATTCCGGAATACCAGGAATTTCAGTACGAGGCCATAATCCGCATGCCCTCTGCTAAGTTTATGCATATCTGCAACCGGCTCAGCAGCCTCACTGACATGGAAACTGCTTTTTCTGTGTATCTCAGTGAATAAGCGCCATGTCCGGTTCTTCACTGATGGAATGCATGGGTATGTAAAAATTGAATGCCAGCTGATCCAAACTGTTGACAAGTCAAAAGAAGCTGCTACCTATATAGAGGTAAAGATGAAAGAAAATGTTTCACGGACCTTTGGCCTGAGGTACATGAGCTCCTTATGCAAGGCGTATACCCTGTCTCAGCAAGCGACAATCAAGCTTTCATCCAAGCTACCTGCGGTGTTCGAGTATAATATCGCAGAGAAGGGCCACATCAGATATCACGTGATGCCAACAGAAATAACTGAGATGCAGGGGATCACAGAGGAAGATAAAGATGCAGAACTGATGACTAGCGGGGATAAGCATGATCCTTTTGCCTACTTTTGCCGCAATTGCTTGACTATTGTTTGCAAGCAAAAATATGTTACGTTTCATCTGTTTTTTTGGAACATGTCTCATCTGTTTAGGGCGAGAATTTCAGCTGCTTGTATCAGTATCTGTTGAGTGCTTGGATTTACAGTGAACTAGAGCGTCAAGCCCTTCGGGCGCCCTACATTGATTTGAGAAAAAAAAACAATTTATGACCAGTAGATAATGCTAAACTACTAAGCATGATTTTCTATTGTCATATCATCAGATCAAAGCTGTCATATTATTAGGCACTTAGCACAAATCATGAAACTTTTTGCATATAACATGAGTTGTTTGGCCGTTGCTGTTCAACCTAATTTACATGATCCTTCGTTACATCCGGACATACATTACATACCCATCCATTACAATTAACGATCGAAATTTACTGACTACCGGGCCCTTTCCTGTAGAAGAAAGCCAGCTGAAAATACAAGCAATCAGTCATGCATAGATGATGTCTTTTCCTGTAGAAGAAAGCCAGCTGAAAATACAAGCAATCATTCATAGATGATAATTTCCACGTTGCACAACCTAATCCATATTTCACAACGTCAAAGCAAAGACACATTAGAACTAACATGCCTCTATTAACTAAATGCGATGTAGGACCATGAATTATATATGGAGTCGGGCACTGGATTCAGAGGCTTCTTTGGGAAAAGCTTCCATGTTTACTTTATAATTTTATAATTTATTTAGTACCTATAAGATTGTGTCTGTGTTCGTGGGCGTGGGGTGGGTGTATGCTATTTTGCTCAGTAGAAAATTCTGCAGCAATTAATAACTGAACACACTCAAGATATTATCAGCACTAAGCCAACAACAAAATCCGACCAAAGCAACATACCAAAATTACGGATTTTTACTACATCATCAATTCCTAAAAACTGAAGAAAACAAGGAGTCATTTGCAGTGACTTCCACATATAGAGTTCTTACTCGTGATCATTTTTTTTTGCGAAACCTTACTCGTGATCATTGACGAACTGAGATCTCTCCATGCCAACATGATCCAGACTGGATCAGGGAGAGTAATTTGGACTCTATCTGGCTCTAATCCTCTACCAGCTAGTATAGCCATGGAGAACTCCCCATTAGCAAGCTGGCTAGTATCCTTGTACCAGAGCAGAGTTTTTTTTTTTGAGACCGCGACTTCACGCTGTTTTCATTAAGAAGAAGAGCCGAAAAGAACGGCAAAGTAACGGTACAATGGGTTCGCAAGTAATCCATAGATTACCAACGAAAACCACAACACAAACACAAAGCAAGAAAAAAAGGGGGGGGGCACCCTCCACCTAACAACCCCAAGAACTGAGCCTAATACAAAAAGATAACTCAACACCTAGGTAGCCCGTAGTGAAGGAGCCGCAGACGACACGCGGAGACACGGCGGCAAAGCATCCGGCCCGATCACCCGACGGCCAAGCATCCGTCCCCACCTCAGCGACCTCAACGGCCAACCCGCGGAGACGCTGCGTCCTCGTGGCAAAGCAAAGACACGACGGCCATGCATCCATCCCCACCTCAAGCGCCCTCAACGGCCAAACCGGGAGATGCTTTCTTGGTGGCAAAGCGACGCAGAACACGGCGGCCAAGCATCCGCCCCCACCTCAGCGACCTCAACGGCCAAACTGCCGGATACGCTGCCCCTGGTGGCTGGGCACCTGGGTGGCAAAGCATCCACCGGAATGACGACTGATGGCCATGCATCCATCCCCACCTCAGCGATCTCAACGACCAAACTGCCGTAGATGCTTCCTCGATGGCAAAGCGACCCCTCACCGCAAAGCATCCGCCGGAAGAAAGACCGCACACCACCGCAAAGAACAACAAGCACTAGCCGGGTATACCTAGGTGAGGAGAAGTATGGAGCACAATTAGGCGCAGGACGACAACCGACGGGACCACACGGGCAACAGGCAAGTGCCTCCATGGAGGGAACGGCGCCAAGAAGGCGTCGCCATCGCCGGCCGCAAAGAAGGCTTTCGCCTAGCGTAGCGGCGGGATGCAACAAATAAGCCTCCAAAGCAAGTTGATGACGCCACGGGCGCCAACTTCGTTGTGAAGAGCATCCCACGACGGTTGGCTCCGTGACAGACATAGAACGACGCCTTCAAGAAGGTGATGACGTTAGCGCCACCGCCGCTGGCCGCAGCATGAAGCATGGCGGGGTTTTCACCATGTCCGCTCCCACGTGGCGCACGCCGCCGGTGAACGAACCCGACGAGCACGACGAAGCCATGGCGCCGTCGCCGCCCACGCGCGCGAGCAGCAGCCAGAGGGTAGGAGTGCCTGCCCGACCAACATCGACCCGCCATGACGCCGACGAACCGACCGAACAGGACGACGCCATCCACGCCCACCATGACGCCGACAACGCGCCACCCAAACCACCGCCGCGACAACACCATGGTGGCATGCCGACGGCACAGGTCGCAAAGACCCCATCCCCGAGCCAAGAATCTCCGGGTAGGAACCGCAGGAGCCCGCGGGCCGACGGCAGCGAGGTCGACGACGCCCCAGGCCACCACACCGCCCCCACCCACCACACGGGGAGACGCCGGCCCCGCTCGTGGACGCCACCACGTCACATCCCTCGCGCCCGAGAGGGGAGGGAGGGAGGGGGGCACTCGCGCACCGAGAACCTCCCTCCGAGAGGCCGCCAGGTTGGGGCTCCACCGCCGCGGCCCGCGGCCCACCGCCTCCAGCCGCCAGCGCGCCGCCGGCCGCCCAAGTGGAGGTGCGGTCGCGTGGGACGCGGATCCGGGTCCCGTGTGGATGGGCGGATCCGCCCGCCGCCGGAAAACGCCGAGGAAGAGCAGGGGGAGCGGACGCCAACGCCGCCGCCGAGCCGCCACGGGAGAATCGCGCCCCCGCACACCGATCCGCTCCCGAGGTGCTGATCCGCCGAGCCGCCGCCCCGAGAGGTTGCCGGAGAAGTGGCCGGTGGAGGTGGAAGATGGAGGGGATTAGGGAGGGAGGAGGCGAGCGCGAGGCAGCGGGCGCCCTTGTTGAGGTCCGCCGCTGGCCGCCGCCGCAAGCAAAGAGGGCGGGCGACGGCGGCCGGAGAGAGGCCGGGCGAGGAAGGGGGTGTGGTGGCGGCGTCGAGCGTCCCCCGAAGTCGCCAGAGCGACGCTCGGGAGGGAAGATACCTCCTTCCTTTGATGATGCTAATTGAGTCGATTTGTACCAGAGCAGAGTGACAATCCAGTCAGTCAATTGACTGTATCGGGCTAGCATTCTGCAATTCCTCATATCATCTTTCTACCTTCAACATGTCGTCTCGATGGAATCCTGAAGGGACGTATCTCGTATTCTCGTTCTTACCTCCACGGCTCCACCTGCCTTTAGCTTCTTCCCTGCAATAAAAGAATTCAAAAGGTCAATAAGTTATCTGGTGAGCTGGTGGATCGCATGATGCACCCGTGTAGGCCACAAAAATAGATAAAAAAGCAACAACTGAAGCATACCAATCGGAGTTATGTCTAGTGTCAGACAGTTTTCCCATGGCGGACAGATGAGGAGATGTTTCACCATTTCACTGAGAACTCCATGTTGACCCGCGCTCAAATTTCTGGAGTCCACCGAGCATGTGCCTCAGATCTCGAGCGGAAGCATGGAAGGACCGCAGTCGGCGGCGTTTGCGGCAGCCACCATGGCGGCACCAGGACGGCGAGGTCTACCACTGGGAGCACATCACCATTTGGTGTTCCACGGGGCCCTATCCTATGGTTTGAGTAGGGTCGAGGGTAAGATGATTGGCGACGGGGATGCGTCTCCGGAGAGCCATGCCTCAACCGGTGCAGCTGCCGGCGGATCAGATCTTGCTGCAAAGAGCAAAATAGATCTAGAGAAAACAGTAAGGTCATAGGATGAAAAACGACGTCGACTCCGCAGAGTATACTGAGCTCTCGGCGCAGCACTCTCACCGTGAGCAACCACGGTAGCCCCCGTGCCACCGCCCTGGAGATTGCGAGCTCGGAGACACCTGGAGGCATTGAGCGGAGGGCGGCGCCGCGAAGAAGAGAGAAAAATGAGAAAGAGGAAGGGTACTGGGAATACGGGAAAGCGGGTAGCAGGAGGGGTTCTCTCTGTAATTTTGCATGCGGGCAGTTTTATGCAAAATGGCAAAGATCTAACGTGTCAGTTCACGAATAGGCCACCGATGCTCCAAATTCTCACGTGCGAGGAAGGTCGAGTGACTTTTAATAACCCCGATTTAGATTAGTGGATTTGTGCTTTGTGCATTGGTAAAAAAAAAAAAAAAAAACCTACTCGTCGTGTGTCTAACTTCACTTCTCTCGCGCTCGCACGTAAATGATAGCCGCATTTTACAACGCTACGCACTGGCGACCTCACCCAGCAGCCTGCAGCTCCATTGGGAGCAGCTCGACGCCGACGACATCGAGGCCGTCCCCCGGCTGTGGGCATCATCCGCCGAGACCTAGAGCCGGGGCGCTTCGGCCCCGCGCCGAGTGGTCCCGACCGGGCGGGCGATCTTCACCCGCGTCATCCTCAAGCGCCCCGGAGTACTATTGTACTACAGCTAGCGGCGGCTGCCCATGGTGTGCACCATGTAACGAGTACGCCGCCCTCGCTGTGTACTTTCCGGTCGAACATCCGCCCATACCACCCTGGCGCCGGAGGTGTGCTACACCATTATCATGGGCTACATCGAATTCCCTTCCCGGTGGACGAGGCGAAGGGCCGGCGTCGGGCGACGCCGGGCGCAGCCGGTGGACCTGACCTGACCCGACACGAACCGGGGTTGTACTAGTACCGCGTTACGGGCATCCTCCGGGGCCTCGGGCGTGTTTGAGCGGAGCCAAGTGGGTGGCCCGCGGCTCACGGCTGCAACTCTTCTTGTTTGGTTCAATTGGCCCATCTCTTAGCCCGTCCCGCACGGTACTCAAAGCACCCTTCCGTCTCGCTCCGGCCGGCCCCCCACCCGTAGCACTAGGGCACGGTCGCCCGCGCCACCAGCTGGCGATTTCCCGCTCCCGGTTGGCGCCCATGGGTGCCCCGCGGGCTTTCGCTCAGGGAAGAAGGGGGAACGTCCTCCCGCCTTCTCCTCCCTGAAATCCGCCCGCCTATATAAGCGGTACTCCATCCTCCATGCTCTCCTTCCACCGGGCGCTCGATTTGTCCCCCACTTTCCGTTGAGATACCGACGAGCATTGTGCGGTCTTGCGGGCGGGGTCTTCCCCCGCCAGCCCCTCACCGTCTCCTACCGCTAGGGACTTCCGTAAAGCGGTCTTCTTAAATGCCGTCTTCCTTGGGTCCGCTGTGGTTTTGGTTGGGTGTGTGTACCGGATCTCGCTTCCTCTCCGCCGGATCTGCTTCCTCTCCGCTTGATTCGCTTCCTCTCCGTCGACCACCCCAAAGGTGAAATGTTAGGTCAACGATGACCTTGTGCGCTGTCACTGGGAGGCATGTTTTCATGCAGCCGCGATCGATTTTGATGGTTATTGCTTTCACCGCCATGCTGATGAGTACCTAGTTCATGAAAGTTTTCTTTGTGCATGTTTGGTTTACGCTATTTCTCGCGGATTCGGCCGATGACGAGGTTGTCCAATGTCACCGGGAGGCATGTTGTCATGTGGGCTGTAGATCGTGGTTGATAGTTTATGAATTCACTACCTTGCCGATGCCTACCAGGGTCATTAAATATTGTATTGCATTTTATGTTCATGAATGTAGATGGATCTTGCTCAGACAAGAGAGGTTTTGGCCAAGCAAGCTGCTGCCTTGGTAGTGGTCATGGTGTCCTTTGTTGCCAGTAGGATTAGGAGGTCCAACCCTGAACCTATAAACCAGACCCACTTATGTATCATTTGAGGAGTGATGCCGAGGAGCATAGACAACGTACCCTCATGGCCATTTATAGGTCCACTAATAGAGAATGTCTGTCCATGATTAGGATGACCAGGGCTCCATTTTTTGCACTTTGTGAGCTTTTTAGGACTAGAGGCCTTGTACGGAGAAGCCCGGTTTGCACCTTTGTTGAGGAGCAGGTTGTAATGTTTCTCCACATAGTTGGTCACAAACCAACGGTTTAGGTGGTTCACCAGTCCCTTCGAGAGGTCAATAGAGACTTTCCACGTGCACTTTCATCAAGTGTTGTATGTCACAGAATTAAGGCAAGGCATGATTAAGGCTCCCACAAATTCCACCCCTCCAAAGATACTTGGCAGCCGTAGGTGGAACCCTTACTTGAAGGTAATTGTCATTTCATAGTTTTGTAGTTGCCCACCTCTTGCCTAGATTTTGTTCTTGACTGTTAATACCATTGTAGGATTGCATTGGGGCTATTGATGGTACCCATGTCTTGGCAAGGGTGCCAAGAAGGATCCAAAGAAGCTTTTCAAAGTTGGAGGAAAGACCCCACCGAGAATGTGATGGCTGCCGTTGATTTTGACCCGAAGTTTACCTATGTCCTAGGCGGTTGGGAAGGGTCGAAGACATGACTCCCACATACTAGCTGATGCCATTGAGAGAGAGGATGGGTTCATCAAGCCACAAGGTAACACCAAAACCACTTGCCAATTGCACTTGTGTCCTTAAAATTGAGGTTGACACTCACCTAGTCCTCTCATGGCCATATTGTAGGTAAATACTACCTTGTAGATGCTAGGTATGCTTGCCGCAGTGGTTTCCTTCCTCCTTACAGGGGGTTTAGGTACCATCTATCTGAGTACAACAGCCAGAACAGGCCCACCAATGCTAGGGAGTTATTCAACCTCAGGCATTCTTCACTTAGGGTAACAGTTGAGAGGGCTTTTGGGGCTCTTAAGGAGAGGTTTCGTATTCTGACAACAAGCCATTCCACCCAATCAAGACACAGGTCAAGCTTGTGCTGGCATGTTGCATTCTGCATAACTGATCCTGGGGTTTGGAATGGATCCATGTGTGCCAGATGAGGATTGGGTTCCACCAAACTTGCCTCACTCCCAAACATGAGGAATTAGTACGCCCGGACACCAAGTGCCATGATCATACTGGGATGAGATTTGTGATGCCATGTGGCGGGGGTAGGGCCAATAGTAGGACCTCGATGCAATCATGAACATTTATGTGTGTATATTTATTTGTTGACCCCGGTTTGGAAACATTTGGTATGTGAACTTGTAATGTAATAAGTGGGCAACCTGAGACTGATGTGGCCTATGATGTTTTTGTTGCTTATGATATTGTTGTATGACTTGATCCATTTGCTGAGGCCACTATTTCATTTTGTAGTAATGTTTTCTTACATAAGTTGGCATTGTTCCT
>JADLZK010011983.1:0-77037 GCA_015847255.1 Hyparrhenia diplandra | reverse complement strand
GTGGATTGAGACTTGGCTCCTTAGGGATCTTGGCTAAGTAGCTTCCCACGGTCTGATAATCTTTATTGTCTTTTGTTTATCCAAGATTTATCTACTTGTTTTACTTGAGGATGGTAGTACCGTTCCTTGAGAGCGGAACTCTAGTGGTGGAACCTTTTGGCCAAGGGAACTAGCAAACACTAGAGTGATAATCCTTGGCGTAAGCGTGGTGTTTGAATGGTTTTCTACACTTTGTAGGCATCCACGGTTGAGGGTGGCGGCTTGGTGTTAAATGACAAGCCTTGTCGATCCTTGAAACTTTACGTTGGTGTGGCCCGATTACTAATTAGGACAACCTTTGCACGGATAGGCGTGGTAGGTGCGAGATGAACAAGTAGCTGCAGGCTGGCTAACCGCCAGACTTTAAAAGGTGTAGGGATCCCTTCTAAGCTAATCCTCCCCGTCTTTGGTCTTGTGCGTCCTTGGGTGAACTAGTTAGGAGAAGTACATCCGTTCCCTTTGTGGAAAATACGATACCACCGAATATTTCAGGGTAAAGCTACAACAAACAATTAGATGCGCTTGCGGATTCTTACGCATACGTTAAGCGTCAACAAGCATTTAAAGGCGTTAGGGGCGGTAGTCGTAATTCTCTGAGCCTAGGCATTTACCGTGTGTTATTTATCCAAAAAACAAAAAATAGTTATTGATTTTTCATTTTTCAAAATGAAGCCTTCTCAAATTTTAAAATCTTTTACTGCTTCTCTAAAGGGGAGTTCACAAGGCCAAAATCTTTTTCAAAATCAAAATTTTCATCAGGGGCATGAACTCCACCTAAATTAAAAAATATATTTGGTTTTGGGCACTCCTTCTTTGATGACTATTTTGAAAACCTTTTAACCACCTACGAGATTTCGAGGAATTATAATCTTGCCTCGGCATTCACGGCAAGATTAAAATTCTCATGTGGAATTTGTTTCTACTCTCCCTCATAGGGGAAAGCAAAACAATAGTACACTATTGTGTCGGAAGTTTGAATGGGGGCTGAGAAGAACTCAAAAGACAATTTTTGTCTAGCATTCTTCCCCCATCAAAGCCTACCAAGGACAACTCGATCTCAAGTAGGATAAGAAGGAGTCCATAGGTGCAGCCTAGGCTAGGTTTACAATGTTTATACATGTTGGCCCTAGACTTGTCATTACCCAGATAGTGTGCTTTTGCATATCTTTTATTCGGTCTTGACATAGAATGTTGCCCTATGCCTTGACATGACCATTGGAGGGTTACGTTTTCGTAAACCTGCGGAGCAGAGAAAAACCTAGAACACATCCTAGAGAAGCTTGCTTCTCTGCGTTGTAGAACCTATTCCCCTCCATATTAAGGGCATGTCAAGTTGAGGAGCCCTCATCGGTCGAACCATTCCCATTTTACGCCATTGGAACCATTTGTTGAGCCCTCTCAGAACCCACGAACACCGAAGGAAGGAATGCTTTGCCCGAGGAGTTCCGCGATTGAATTCAAGGATGATGGCGGAACCTAAAAGCAGGAGTGGCTTAGACTTCCATTAGGCTTCATATACGTCTCATCCCTTGATTTCAATCTTCTCATAAACTACCCTCTCAAAAAAATCATAAAAAAAAACCTATAGAGGGGTAGTGATGAGGAGTTGGGAAAAGGTCGGCTCTCACCTAGATGTCCCAAAAGCGAAGCATCTTCCCAGCAAAACCGTTCGAGGGAGGCGAATTCATAACTCTATTTGCTTCACCCAAGTTTTGCTTCTACATCTTAGTGAAAGCGAAACACTAAGCCTCACTTTCGAGACAAAAAGTCATGTCCCTCACGGCCGATAAAACATTGTTCTTGACAATGGTCAAGATTCAATGTTAGGTCCTTCATGTCACATCTTTTGAGGATAAACCCTCATGTGCCATGGACATGCCGCGAAGCGACAACTCTTGAGACACCTGGAAATCTTTTTTTGTTTGCATAACAAGTTGTCACTTTGAGACTTGACATGCTCACCTTTGGGTTTCTTGAATTTGTTTTTGCTTCTAGCCAAACCTTCCATAAGACCACAACCATCTCTTGGTTCTCTTTGTAAACCTTTTTAAGAGAATGGTAGCAAGTCTCGTAGTAGCATGATGGCCTTAACCTTGCGGCTTGAGTGTAATGCTAAACTCTTGGTGGTGGCCGGGAACTTCACCACCATGTTGCGAGGATGTTTTCCCACGGTCAAACTTCACGACCATAAAAAAGCATTGCCGGGAGATACCACGGACTATCATAAAAAAACACAAATAGTCTTTCTCTCTCTTCTTATTAATAAAAAGCAAGAACATGTTATCAAGTTGGGTATGCACCTTGAGGGTATTCTTGCCGCTAACCATTTCGAGGTGGAGTCGATTAAGAAGAACAAAGAGGCATGTGGCCTTCTCGAGAAAATGAAAAAGCTACATCACCAAAAAAAAAAGTTATGACCTTGCACATAAAATAGAGAGGAGCAGGTCGGCCTCACACGGTCAAGATAATGTGCCGCCGACTCCACCCTTCATTGCTTTCACAAGCAAGAAGGGCTTGTCTCTAAATCCTTTGCCGCCGCCATCAAGGCCCATGGCCCGCACACACATGTCGTGTGTGTATGGCCTAGCCCCCTCAGATGCACCTGGGCTGAACTATCAAGCAAACCGCAAAGAACAACTTCGATACTTCATCCATAAAAGCCGCCTGTATTTATACTGTGTATGCAAAGGTAACTTTCACCACCTCTTCACTCATTTTTTCTCTCAAGGTTATACAAATTCATGCTTCCTTTGTTATGTCATATGCTTGAAGTTTGGGTGTATTCACATGTGATCACATGAGATCTTTTTGAATTGAGCATGGTGCTTAGGTTAAAAAAGATCTCCTTTAATCAAAAATTCGACATGGTGTTAGATTTTGATTAATGAACTTAGAGCTCATTGTCATAATCCTTGGGAGTATCTTATGCTTTGAGATGAATCAAGGCTCTGCTTTAATCGCTTTTTATTTTAGCCTTGCCTCGAAAGTGATGCTTAGGTGAATGAAAAAAAATATAAAACAAATGAATAAAATCATAATAAAGGCTCCACGGTATCTTTGCCGATAGAGCCATGTGTGTGTGTTTTGTTTTGTTCTCTTTGTTTAAACTAAAAACAGTACAAAAGAAAAGTGTGGGGAGATCTCTCAAGCATATAAGCACACCCATCCAAGATCTCCCCGACACAAATGCACGAACACCGAGCAATTCACGATGGAGAAGGACGAAACAAACGACTACCACTAACTCCTTTTCTCTTCAAACGGTGGTTTGTGCAACTCCCTCTCTCACATCCTCCAAAAAAGTTTTGAAGTCTGAAATTGAACAAATCAAAAAAAGACAAAACTTCTTGAAAAAAAACTCCATCTCTAGTCTACCAATTGATTCATGGCATGCATACACTTTATTCCTCGCCAAAAACCATACTTTGATGAGCAACTACCGTTAGGGACCCCATGTTCATCTAAACAATTGAGCTTTGAGATATGGTAGAATGACTTGATGCTTGCTCTCTTATGCAATGAGACTTGGTTTTATTTCAAAAATTCAAATAAAGCATGCTCCCGGTTTGATTTAGACAAATTCCTACCAAAGCCCTGAATAAAGACATGAATATCCACTATAGCTACTTCCTATTGTATTGAGTTTTGTCGCTATGTGATCTCAAGCGTTGAGAGAAGCTCATACTCCCGAGATCAAAAAACACGCATACCCATATATACACGCCAATTCTCACACCGAAATTGCGCACAACATGCACCCTACCATCCCCCAAATAAATACTCCATCCATGTTATACCATGATCATCTCTTGTTATCAGAAAAAGTATCATGCAAAAGAGAATACAAAGCTACTGAAAAAGTATGAGAAAAAAAAAAATGGACAAATGTCCCGAATAAACGATGAGGAAGTCAAGACTCGCCCAAAAAAAAAAAAAAAAGAGAAAAAAAGTAGCATGTATCTCTCCAAAAGCATACAAAAAGAAAAGAGACATCATGAGACAAGGAGTAACCACAAAAATACCACAAAATATTTCCACACACATTTGCACATTTCGATCTAGGAGTATGGCACTTCCCTCCAATGATCCTGAGCTTGACCCGACAAAACATACAGAGGTACGTATGCAACACTCCACCCAAAGATCCACAAAAACCCCGCAAAAAGATAGGATGAGTGAGAGCGAAGAGTGCTTTGGCAAGGAAACACAAAATGAGTGACTATGTGAGAATCAACCATGGAGCATTGCTATTTTATCTTCAAAAAATTCAAAAATCAACCAAGTCTTTGCACATGAGTAGTAGCAAGGAGATAGGAATTCATGTCGCTTCCATTGCTCAATTCTTCAAGATAACTTGGTAGCCAATTTTGAATGCTCACAAAGCAGTGAGGCCCGGAATAACTTGTATGCAGGTCTACATCTTGAGATTGAACCACTTTAGTCCCTAAGCCTTCACCGAGGACGGCAAAGGACTAAGTGTGGGGAGTTTGTTGACGGTCGTTAACTACATATTTTATACCGTCAACATTAGTATAAAACTACCAAAACACAATAGTGATAGGGCTTTGAGCTAACCATTTCCACAAGTTTTGGTACTTCACTTGTTTTGCGGGGCAATGTTGAAAAATATATATATATTGGGCCAAAAGCAAAGGAAAATATACAAGATAAGAATGGCCCAATGCGGCAAGGATAAAGAGGAGAAAAGCCTAAGAAATATGATTACAAATATCCAAACATAAGCCCAAAAGGTCAAGGTCCAAAACCAACATGAAATCATATTGGGCCACATGACAAGGGTTTAGTATTTCGGGCATAACTTTTTCATACGGACTCCGTTTTTCGGGTGTACCACCCGCCAAAACGGAGCTAACGACGAAAACCGATGAGCACACAAATTTTCAGCCCAAACGGCCCACATCTTGGTGCGCCCAAGACCTTAGGGTGCGCCCAAGCACTCGGGTGGTCGCCAACCGGGCCCACCTTTCTCGAGGTGGTTGCATTCAACCGTAGAACGCCGGTGGTGGCATGGACCAGTTTCATTGTACCGAAACCGCCATTCTTTGGTTGGTTTTGTCATTATGGGGGAGGTGGCACATTTCCAAAGACCCCTCTCTCCAAGCTATAAAAAGGAGGCTCTCCCCCTCTTCCTCAACACACCAATTCCGCACAACACAAGGAGGAGCCATTAATGTAGAAGAGAGGAAGAAGTCCCACTCCTGTTCTTATTCTTCTTCCTCTTAGTTCTAATGGAGAGTGAGAGAGGGAAGGCTAGAAGAGGGCTTGGCCTCTTCTCCATGGAGTCCCTGGCAGCCTCCCCGCATTGCGATCTCGGGTGGCCGGAGTGCCGGGACTTGCTCGGCACCCGCCACGCTTGTACCTCTACAACCTTCTAATCACTTTGGGTAAGAATGGTTGTGTCCCTCTTTGGCTTATTACTCTTAAGCATATTATCTTGCCAAGTTATAGACTTGCGGGATTGATAGTCGCTCCTTCGGGCGGTACTGGTAGAAGGACCCCGGGACGGGTAAGCCTTGTCGACACGCTAGAGTAATAATCACTAGTGTAGACGTGGTGTCTAGACTAAGGGTTTTCTATCTTTTGTGGCGCATCCCACGGTTGAGGGGGTAGGCGGCCGGGTTGTGACAAAATTTTGTCCGGCCCCTTGTAATCCCCCACGTTCGGTGTGGGCGCAGGCTAAATGCCGGTCTCCATCCCAGCTTTGGGCGATTGCCGCGTCCGGCGTGAGGATATAATGCCCAAGTGATCCTCGCTAGAGAGTTTGAGCCCATAAAGATACCTCACCATCCATAGTTATCCTAGGGTGACTCGCTCGTAGAGTAATCACACAACCGCTCGTGGAAATATGATACCCCAATACTTCCGGGTGAAATGCTATAACGACAATTCCGTGCGCTTGCGGATTCTTCTGCATATGTTAAGAAACGTCAACAATCATCCTTGGGCTGACACAGTCTGCTTCCTTCGTGGCTTGGTCCGCGACGAGCTTGGAATCTCCTCTGATCTCGAGGCGCTTGATGCCGAGCTCGACGGCGATGAGCATGCCGTTCACCAAAGCCTCATATTCGGCGACGTTGTTGGAGGCGGTAAAGTGAAGGCGAATCGAGTACCTCATGCGCACGTTGCGTGGCGAGATGAAGACCAGGCTTGCTCCGGCGCCGTACTTCTTCACAGAGCCGTCAAAGTAGAGTGTCCAGTACTTGACGTCGTCGAGTCTTGGACGCAGCTGTGTCTCCGTCCATTCGGCCACAAAGTCGGGGAGGACCTGAGATTTGATGGCGTCCCTTGGGGCGTATGAGATATCCGACCCCATGAGCTCGATTCCCCACTTGGCGATGCGCCCTGTAGCCTCGGGGCTACGAATGATCTCACCTAGCGGAAACTTGGAGACGACCGTGATCGGGTGAGCGTCGAAGTAGTGTCGCAACTTGCGCCGTGTGATGAGGAGCGCGTAGGCGAGCTTCTGGAGCTGAGGGTAGCGAGTCTTTGTGTCGGAGAGGACCTCGCTGACGAAGTAGACCGGCCGCTGCACTCGGAGCGCGTGGCCTTCCTCCTCCCTTTCCACCACGAGCACCGTGCTTACCACCTGCAAGGTGGTCGCGATGTACAATAGCATCGGCTCGTCTGGCTTGGGTGGCGTGAGTATGGGTGGGCTCGCCAGGAGCTCTTTCAGGGAGTCAAGCGCGGCCTGGGCCTCGCTGGTCCAGGCGAAGCGCTCGGACTTCTTCAGTAGCTTGTATAGCGGGAGGCTTCGTTCGCCTAGCCGAGCGATGAATCTACTAAGGGCGGCCAGGCATCCTGTAAGCCGCTGCACGCTCTTGACGTTCTTGATAGGGCCTATGTTGCGGATGGCCTCAATCTTCTCGGGGTTGGCTTCGATGCCACGCTCAGACACGATGAAGCCGAGGAGCTTTCCTCGCGGAACTCCAAACACGCACTTCTCGGGTTGAGCTTCACCCCGAACTCGTGAAGCTTGCCGAAGACTTCCTTGAGGTCGGGGATGAGCTCTCCCGTGCGCTTCGTCTTGACCACGATGTCATCGATGTATGCCTCTACGCGCTTCCCCCGGTGAGCTCTTTGAACACTTTCATGCACCTCCTCGAAGGTGGCGCCCGGCGTTTTTTAGCCCGAATGGCATGGTTACGTGAGCGAATCGCGCCGAAAGGGGTGATGAAGGAGGTGGCGAAATGATCGGGCTCGTTCATCGCGATTTGATGATAGCCGGAGTATGCGCCAAGAAAACAGAGCGCCTCGCACCCGAGGTGGAGTCAACGATTTGGTCGATGCGCCGCAAAGGAAACGGATCCTTTGGGCATGCCTTGTTGAGACTCGTATAATCAACACACATTCTCCATTTCCCATTCTTCTTCTTAACTAGTACGTGGTTGGCTATCCACTCGGGATGATACACCTCCTTAACAAAGCCCGCCGCTAAGAGCTTATCTATTTCCTCGGCGATTGCCTGCCGCCGCCGCCGCCGAAACGCCGAGCCGCCGCTTCACCGCCCGAGCCGCTTGATGTTTAAGGAGTGCTTCGGCGACTTCCTCGGTATGCCGGGCATGTCCGAGGGTCTCCACGCCGAATACGCCGAGGTTCGCTACGCTGAGGAAGTCGACGAGCTCGCTTTCCTATTTAGGAGTGAGCTCGGCACCGATACAAACGGTGCGCCCTCCTCGTCGACCTTCACCGCCTTAGCGCCTTCGTCCGCTCAAGGACCCCCGCCGCCTTCGAGCTCGACGGAGGAGCTCGCCACCTTGCTAGACGTGCTCGCGGGCCTTCTTCATCTCGGCGGAGTCCTCTGGCGGCACCCACGCGAGCATCTCGGGGATGAGCTTCTCGACTCGATGAGGGCGTCGGCACGCACGGCCTCCTTGTCAGCTTGAAGGCGCGGTTGTGGAGTTGACGGTGATCACGCCCTTCGTCCAGTGGGATCTTGAGCTTGAGGTACGTGTAGTTGGGAACAGCCATGAACTTCGCGTAGCACGGCCGCCCCAACAGGGCATGGTAGGCACTCTTCTATGGGAGCACCTCGAAGGTGAGCACCTCCTTGCGGAAGTTGCTCAGGTCACCGAAGGTGACGGGGAGGTCGATCCGGCCGAGCGGAAACGCCTGTTTCCCCGGCACTACCCCATGGATGGGGTCCGTGGAGGGTCGGAGTCGAGCTCGCTGCGTGATGCCGAGCCTCCATGGTGTCGACGTAGGAGGTTGAGGCCGCTTCCACCGGTCCATCGGCACCTTGCCGAGGCGCTTTGGTGCCGACTATGGGATCGACGACGAGAGGAACCTTCCCTGGATGGGGACGTGCACGGGATGGTCCTTCTTGTCGAAAGTGATCGGGGCCTCCGACCACTTGAGGTAGGAGGGCGCCGCGGGCTCGGTGAAGAGAACTTCGTGCTGCAGGAGCTTCTGGCGGCGCTTGGACTCATACGATGGGGGACCGCCGAAGACGACGTTGACGGCGCCGTCTTCGAAGAAGACGTCCTTGTCGCCCGCCTGGCCGTCGAACTCGCCCTCGTGGTGCTCATCGCCCGCGCCCTCTCCTTCCCCTGCGCCCGCTACGAACTTCCGCAGGAGTCTGCAGTCTCTGAACTTGTGCTTGATCGGGCCTTCGTGGTTGGGGGGCGGGCAGGTCGAGCTACTTTTTGAAGAAGTCTTTGGGGCGCCGGCCGCGGCCTTGGCGCCGGCTTCCTTTTTTTGGCGACCGCGACGAAGTCGTCCTACGCCCAGCGACGACGCTTGTTTTTGTTCTTCTTCTTGGGCCGCGAGCAGGCCTTCCGGCCTCATCGGGCGGCCTTCTCCTTGCCCTTGCGGTGATTCCATGGAGGACTACGGAGATGGCCTCCCCCCCCCCCAGCGGTTCATGGCGAGGTCGAGGAGGTCTTTCACCGTCTTGGGCTTGCGAGTGCCGAGCTCACGGATGAGCGCTTTCGTTGTCGTCGTGCGAAGGTGAAGGCGGTGATGATCTCGCATCGGTGGCGTCGGTGAGCTCGTTGTAGAGCTTGGAGAAGCACCGGATGTAGTCGCGGCTCGCTCGTTCCTCCGTTGTTGCAGGCCGCGGAGGTCCCACGTGTTGCTCGGCGCGCGAGTAGGTCCCCCTCAAGTTGCCAACGACATCAGCGGAGGTCGCGCCCGGTGTCGATCATACCGCGGGATGCTCAAGCCAGGGGAGCGAGCCGTGGTCGGGCCGAGGTACCGAGGTTGAGGATGATGAAGAGCTCGGCGTCGGCTCCCCGGGCGGCATGCGAGGTGGTAATCTTTGAGCCGGGCCGGGGTCCCCGGGCTCTCCGCTGTACTCGGACGGAGGCGCCGGGGGGAATGGCACGCCGTGGACCCGGAGCCGAACACCCGGCCTCCCCCCACGTGGACTCCGTCCCCGCTCCACCTCGAGCTCGAGCTGCCGCGCGGCGTCGGGAACGCGCCGCCTCCCCACCCGGAGGTCGGGCACGGCCGCGATCCTCCCGGGCCGTCGCGGCGCCGCCCCTCTTCTCGGGGACTGGCGGGGCCATCGCCGTTCCGCCCGCACAGCCGGTCTCGGTTCCGCTGACGGGTCGTTTTCTCAGCGCCTCCGCGACGCCGTCGAGCGAGCGTGTCGCGACGTCGCGATTTTGCCGACCCGGTAGCGTGGACCGTGGGAGTCGCCTCTACGGGTCTCGGGTTGGAGGAGGCCTCGTGCTCCCCGAAGACGCCGTCACGACTCGAGCTCTCCATTCGCCGCTCTGCGCCCCTCGCGATGAGTGACCGCAGTCGCGATGGGCTCTCCCGCTTCGCGCTTCGGGCTCGGAGGTCCTGGAGCAGCCTGGTGGCATTGCCTAAGTTCGATGCGAAAGATCGGTGGGAGGTCATCGGCCGTCTGCGGCGCCGAGCCTCCCGCCCTGGCCTGAACTGCTTCGTCGTCCCTCCAACCCCCTCGAGGAGGGCATCGCGTTCCTTCGCGATTTCCCGCCTTCCTCGAGCTCCCTCGGCGCTCGTGAACCCGCTTTTGGCGGGCCCCGCTGAGCGACCCATCCAGCCTTGACCCCGAGTGTGCCTGGGTGCGCCGGGAGGACTCGGGCCCGTGGTAAGCCTGCGCACCGCGCCATCCCGGCGGTCCGGCACATGTAGCACTCGCGTGTGGGGTCGACCCTGCGAGGCTCAGCGCCCGCGCGGTCCCGCACTGTTGCTCCAAGCCCGGCCGCGCGCCTCCCGGCAGGGAAGAGCGTCCCCCGCGGCACATCTCGTCGTAGGGCCGCGAGGAACTCGTCGGGAGAGAGCGGCTCCCCGCCCCATACCGTCGGGACGGCGCTTGGCGGTGGAGAAGGTGACATCGCGGAAGAGCTCCCGAGCGGCTCGTTGAGGATGCGGAAGCAGTCCCCGCAATGGCGGCGAAGAAGCGGTCACCGCCGCTTTGGGGCTCCGCGAATCCGGCCGGAGCGGACCGTCAGACGGCGCCGCCAGCGTCGCTGACGAGGCGGGCGTCATCTCGCCCGCACCATCCGAAGGAAGGTGGCTCGACGAGGGAGCCCTCGAGCGGTGTCGGAAGTCCAGGGTCCGGCGCATCGGCACGTCGGACGGAACGGTGAAGGAAGCCATCGGCGGGTGAACGCCACACTAGAGCTGCCCCTACCGGGCGCGCCAACCGCCGTGGGTCGTATACCACGGTTACAAAGAACCGACCGGGCTAATGTGTGCAACGATGGCCTAGCTCAAGAACAATGACACGATGGTTTATACCGTTCGGGGCTACCGAGCACCCTAGTCCAAAGTGTGGCACTATCGAGCTCAAACCGCCAGACGGGGCGAATACAAGCCGGGCGAGAAAGGGAGATGAGCTCCCAAGTCTCTGTGGTTGTGCGTGTGTGATCGGGTGATTCGTGTGTGCGCTCGGTGCAAGAGAGCTTGCCTTCCCCGGGGCCGAGCCCTCCCTTTATAGTCGTAAGGGGAGCTCACAGGGGTCACCGAGCGGAGGGCCTTAGAAATAGAAGGAATACAAGTTTTGGGGGGGTGAAGAGGAAGAGTTCCCCGCAATGTCGGGCACGCCGGGCTGTCCAAATTTTACTTCCGCACGCCACGGCCGCCGTAGTGTAGAGTAGGGGCGGCCCGTATCCCGATACGGAGTACGCACGACGGCGCCGAGCTCGGCTCGCCGGTCGGGCGCTGAGGGAAACAATGAGCTCGTCCCCGCCGCTCTCCGCACTCTCTCGCCGTCAGACGCCCGCCGCACGCTACGTGTCCGCGACCGAGGTCGTGAGGCCGCCACGGTTTTAATGCGCGTGTACCGCGCCACGTAAAACGTGTGGCGGCCGAGAGCTCGACGCTGAGCTCGACTGGCCCATCGAGGTCGCTCTTGTCGCTGCAGCGGTTGTCTCTTGCGCTTTGTCGCCATTTGGCGGGTCCGATGTTCCCCACGCCGCGTCTTCCGTCGACGATCTCAAGCAGCGGCTGATGAGATCCTGGTCGAGGTTGCGGCGCCGCCGCCGTAGTCGTGATTTTGAATCCTAATCATCGGCGTCCGGATTCTCCCGATCGTCCCTGGATTTGGTGCTTGGGAGCCGCTTCGGATATAAAAGAGCTCGTCGTCCGTCCAGAAGCTCTCGGCTTCCGCTCCCTTCGGGAGCTTGTTCGAGACGGAAGTTTTTCTCTCCCGGCCTTTGCATCCCGCGAATTCCGCTCGAGATGGGGGCGCTCGCCGGGTCTCGCCCCTTGTCTTGGGTAAAGTCCCATGGCCAACGGGCACGCCTCCTCCTAACACTCGCCGTGGGCGGCTTAGGATGATTTACTCGGTCCCCCATATCCGTGTCCCACAAACTTCCTCGCCAAGTTCTTTTCCTACCGGCAAGACTAACGCCTTTGCGTGGGGAAAATATCAAGCTTTCAAAGAACAACATGATGAGTCGCTTTCCTGAAACTTGGGAACATTTTTAGGACCTAATTTTAGAGTGTCCTCACCATGGGATGGAGGACTGGCTGTTGATGCATATTCTATCACGGGCTCACTACTAGCACCCGTGAGACAATGGACGCCGCCGGCGGAGGAGCATTCTTAGCTCTTACGCTCTTTAATGCAACTACACTCGTTGAGAAGATGGCTTCCAACCGAGTTGGAATGAAGAGCGCGACCGCTACTCGAAGAGAGGTGGAGTCCATCGGCTTAAAGAGGTGGACATCCGCCGCCGAGAAAGCTAGATTTGCCGATGAAGAAGCCGAGAACCAAGACCATGAGAAGAGAGAGGTCATGCATATTAATGACGCCTCATGACTTGTGAAGAATGCGGAAGCTTTGGGCATTCTAGAAAGAATTGTCCGTAACTTATGGAGGATGTACACTACATCAACAACAACAATTATCGCCCTCAACAACCTCAAGGGTGGAACCAACAACGAGAGGCCTAACTACTCGGTAATTACCAAGGTAATAATTTCAATCAACCTCCTTTGAGAGAATTACTTGTCGGTCGGTCTAGACTTATTGAGCAAATCAATAAGAAGGTCATAGCCAATAACAAAACCTTAGACACAATCAAGCACTGTGTGGACACCTTTTCTAATGCCATGAAGAACCAAAGATAGCTTTAATAAAAGGCTAGAGTCACAAAATTTGCTCGGTTGGCATTTGTTGTTCCCCCATTAGAAACTAACAAGATCTCGTGCCGGCCCGGAAGAGTTAGAGTCCGCAAACCTTGTCGATATTTTTAATGCAAAGCTATCATAAAGGCTCTATGAAGCAAGGATGGAAGCATGAGTCCATGCCACTAAAGAAAGGGGATTCATGAAGACCGCCATCACTATTCAGATTGGGCCGCACATATTCAACAATGCTCTTTGTGACCACAGATCCAAAGATTAATATAATGCCAAAGGTAATTTATGACAAGATCCATGGTGCTCCTTTATCATCCACAACCATGTGCTTGCAAAATTACGAGATCAATCAATCATTTACCCCAAAGGCATCCTCAATGACATTTGCCTACGAAGTTGGCAATTGCTCGTGTAAAGCGGACTTCGTCATCCTCGACACGGAGGAGATGACGTGATCAACCATCATACTAGGCCGACCATTCTTGACCGCTGCCAAAGCTATCATCTACGCCGCTCAAGCGAAGATCCTGCTTTCAACATCAAGGGGAGAAGGGAGACCTTCCACTTCAAGAACAAGATGCATGAGTATCCCGCTCATCCTCGCGATAGCCCCGAGATTGAACAACTTGTCAAGAAGAATGATCCTAGCTACGTAAGAAGGAAGAACAACAAGAAGCAACCTCGTAACATGAACATGATCAATGCAGTCCACTTTCGTAATGGGACTACGCCGCTACTTCACCGTGATTCGCCTAAGATGGAAGATCCGTGTAATCCCGAGATAGACATTTCAATTAATCGGCTAACCTTCACAAATACTATCTCGCGATACGTGCTCAGAGTCAACATCATACCTAAGGTAATATCTATGAATTTATATTTGGTAAACAACCCCTATATGAAACCTATATACGCTGCCGGATGGCGGATCGGTCTTTACAGAGGCCGAAGGCATAGCTAAGAATGTACCTGTCCAAATTGACCACTTCGCACATGCAGACTTTATGGTCCCGATATGCAAGATGAAGACGCCAATGCACCCATTGTGCTAGGAAGACCATTCCCGAACACGACATGAGCAAATATCTACATGAAGGACGGAGAAAATCCACTTCTAGTTTCCTACAAAATGGGTACTTTGTTATTTTAGAAACTATACTAACTATGAAGAGTACAGAGAGCCTCGCAATAGGAGGAGGCAAAATGCTCGCCGCAAAAATAGTACGCCCCGAAGACAAACGAAGAATGGGAATTGAAGCATTAAATACACCAAAAGATGCATGTCCGTAGTATAAAATGTAGGTAAACAAAATAACCAATTGTACAGTTTAGATGTACATTGTGAGACGATTCTTTTGAGCCTAGTTACCCCGTGGTAGGATAATATTTGCCACAAACAAACAAAAAGTGCTACAATGCTTTTCGGTTAAGCTACGGTGCCGATTTTTTGGGGATCTATACATACCCAAGGCCAATATTACAAATTTTACATAGCATTAAAATATCACTAGCAAGTAGTTGAAGTTCATAAAGGCCACTTACAAGTTACTCCCTCCGTCCAATGACGTTTTTTTACTTTTTAAACATCGTGTTTTGACTGCTCGCCTTATTCAAAAAATTGGTGTAAATTATAAAATAAATAAATCATTATTAAAGTTTACTAATGATAAATTAAGTCATAACAAAATAAATGATATTTATACAAATAACTTGAATAAGATGAACAAATCAAACACAATATTTAAAAGTTAAAAACATCATTCTTTTCAGGACAGAGGAGCAACGCAGACTACTACAAGTTAGAAAGGGCAATATTACAAGTTCTTACATGCCACCAACTGTCTTGCAGGCCATTACTACTACATCACAGTCCACCATCATATAAGATGATGTACACCGGTAAAAAAACAACAACAACAACAACAACAATAACTTAGCCTTTTTGTCCCAAGCTAGTTGGGGTAGGCTAGAGATGAAACTCATAGGAAACAAGTATAAAAGAGACATAAAAAATAGGGCACAAGGCAAAAGATAGAGTTAGGGTTAAATAACAACAACAACAACAACAACAACAACAACAACAACATAGTTAGGGTTATACAAGGAAAGAAAAAAAAAAAAGGTCACGGTTCAAAAGCACGTTGATTGCTAGTCTCCAAGCCGCCTTATCCATAGCTAATTCCTTAGAGATATTCCACTCCTTCAGGTCTCTTAATCGCCTCGCCCCAAGTCAATCTAGGTCGCCCTCCGCCTCTCTTTACATTGTCTTCCCGCTTTAAAACCCTCTATGCACCGGCGCCGAGAGGCATCCGTTGGACATGTCCAAACCATCTCAACCGATGTCAAATCAGTTTCTCCTCGATTGGTGCCACCGCGACCCTATCCCGCTCATTCCGAACTCTATCCCTTCTTGTATGCCCGCAAAACCAACGCAACATACGCATCTCAGCCACACTCAGCTGCTGGACATGTCGCCTTTTTGTAGGCCAACATTTAGCACCGTATAACATCGCCGGGCGAATAGCCGTCCTATAAAACTTACCTTTTAGCTTCTGTGGCAACCTCTTGTCACAGAGGACACTCAAAGCTGACGCCACTTCAACCAACCTGCTGAAATTCTATGCCTAACATCTTCATAAATGTCGTCATCCTTCTGTAGCATTGATACTAAATATCGAAAAAAGTATCCTTCTTGGCCACCACGTGTCCATCGAGGCTAACATCTTCATCCTCGCCTAGACGGGCTGAAGTCACACATCATGTACTTGGTCTTGGTCCTACTTAGTCTGAACCCTTTCGACTCAAGTGTGCGCCTCCACAACTCCAACTTTCCATTAACCCCTGCTCTACTCTCATCCACCAGCACTACATCATCAGCAAAGAGCATACACCAAGGGATGTCACCTTGTATATCCCTTGTGACCTCATCCATCACCAATGCAAATAAAAACATAACTTAAAATTTGGGCAACAAAACAGACTTGCATTTCAAAACAATCAGTCTTCAACACTAATGAGTTTACTAGATTCAAATATGAAAAAAAAAAAAAAACTAGGTTGGCCGGTGGCTCATCACGTGGAATCATCTACTGCAATTGGGACAAACAAGATCCAGCCTGGTTTAACAAAGTCGGGATTCGTCAAGCCTGGGTTCAAGTTTAAGATATCTTGCGAAGTTGATCTGAACAAGCTTGCAATCTGAGGCAGGGTATCCTCCTCCTGCACTGCATAGGACACCACACCCTTGGATGTTGCGGTGGAACACCCGCACGGCAGGTGAACAGTTATTGTGTCACCTGATATCAGGAGCAAGCCATCACCAAAGTTCATTGCGAGCCCACTGAAGATCTCGCGATTGACAGTACCATGTGTATCTCCGGGCTTCACCACATATCGAGTATCATGGAAGAGAGCAGTCATGGTGGAGTTGATCACCTCACACTTGCAGGGCACAGCCACCAGCATGTCCACCACACCGGAGGGCCGTTTGATCGGCCGGTGGAGAGGCGTCGACGCGGTAGCGTTGAAGACGGCGGCTATTTCAGACAGGTTACGGCCTTCCGAAGTAGCGTAAAGGAACGAGCTGCTACATGAAGTGGGGTTCATGGATACAGCGTCGCATTGCAGGGGTTGCCATCCCGCTGCTGATGCTACGGCTACGCTGGAATCAAGGCGGCGTTGCAGAAACAAGGCGAGGAGGAAGAAGATGAGGCCATGTTTACATGAACAACACTGGTTTGCCATTATGAGTATAGGCATATAGAATTTGGTTCAGAGGGATCAGAATTTATTTGATACTGCATTGGCTTCTAGTGCTTGCAGCCTTGCAAGATGCTTTGGCATTCTTGAGATATCATTTTGCCTCTCGGGTCTTGGCCGGCTGTCGTACAGTTGGAACCAGACGGTTTTCCTTGTTTAATCCGCCGCCGGCCGCCCCCAAGCTTCACAAGGTTTGGAAGATGGGAAAATGCATGGCATCACACTGTAGATTAATAGAATATCTCCATGGCGATCAACGGCAACGGCAACGAGTGGATTTTGGTGGAATCGTTACTCTGCAGTGCACTAGAGTCAGTGGTCGATGAACTTGATTACAATTAATCCGGGTACAAAAAGATTTTAGCTGCAATTTATTTATTTCTTGTTTATTTATTAACATTATTTATTCTACGTTCATGGCTCAAACACTTGATACATGAGACACACGCCGATTTCACTAAGCTAAAATACCGGAACAAACAATCGAAGAGAGGGAGAACATAGTGTTGAAAAATCAAGTTCTTCCACCCGAGCACAAGAACACTCACATAAGAGGAACAGAGACGTACAAAGCAAAATGAGCTCTTTATTTTTTTTTTTATGTGGTTGTTCTATACATTTACATGCTGGATATTCAATTCAGCTCTTCATTCGCCATGGTTGTCTAGAATGTTTCGAAGAAGAGAACAGGTGTTTATAAGAGAACTAAAGACATGGAGATGTGGTATGTAACTCTGGCATGCATGTGTGCTCGACCTGGTACTTTTTGAGGCTTCAGCCGGTTAATGGTAATGGAAGGCAAGCAATTCAAAAAAAAAAAAAAACACACACACATGATGATGTATGCCATGCGGGGCATGGCACCTGCGCTGCTGAACCAATCAGTAGCCTAGCACTTTGTTAGTTAAGTATACTTTGTCTTTTATGATGCATATTTCATTTTGCCAAAGGATGCTATTCCAGTTGCTCTAGCACTCCGCGGCATCCTCCAGGTCCTAAGTTCTTCTCCCTATGGGAGCAAATTTAAGGCTAGAGGTAAAAATCCCCTCATTGCCCCGTGTGCGAAGCACCGGTGGTGACAGCCCGCTCCCGGCCTATGGCAATGGTAACCCGGCAACGGAGAACCCGCCTAAGGGCAAATAGTGTCCCGCCCAGAGGTAACATTCCCCACGGTGACTTGTCCCCAATGTCGGGCGGAGCTAGGGCTCGGGGCTTTTCTCGGTTGGGGAGCCGAGTGTGGGGGCAGTCTTTCCCCCACTGGTCGAGTTTGTTTTATGCATATTTCATTTTATTTTGGTCTGACAACACAATGATGTCAATGATGATAACCCCAATAATACTTGATTCACGTGAAAAACTATGACCATAAACAAGTATATTTTGTAATATGAAACCAATAGCATCAATTTTGTCTTATTAGGTCTTGTTAATTTGGATGCATGTGTTTTCACCTCAATCCATATGTGATGGAGTGGATTGGTACGGAACTTAGTTTAATTATAATCCAATCCACTTAAACACATATGGATTGAGATGTATGTATGTGCATCCAAACAAAGCCTTAGAGTAATTATTGCTCCATAACTTGTCCTAGATATACTGATTTTTTTTTCCGAATAGAGTTCCCTATAATGAAATGAACAAATTTTAGAATTCTCAAAAACAGACCAAGGCTTTTTTTATTAGCACTCATATATCTTTTAGAAAATGAAGAATACCCACCCTATGCATCCCTGCATAGCCAATTCTTGTAAGATTATCAAGTCAAACACTAGACAAATGAAATGTGAAAGAGCACACTCAAATATATAGAGAAATCAAAACCAAAGTCTATTATTGTTTTTTATCAAACCATACATCTGTTTTTTTATAGAAAACTATAGAGGAGTACCACTCGACAAAGTAAATTTCAAAGAAATGGTGTCACACCCGCAATTTCAACCCCGGGTGGGTGTCCCACAACCAAAGGGCCTTTACCACTCCAACATGTGTTGTGGGATGAAGACCCATACAAAAACATATATGGTGAGGTGGAATGAAGAACACAGCTTGTTCCACCTTATTGCATAAAGGCCCTTGAGAAACAAAGAAATTACAAATAGGTCCCTAGGACCTCCACACACTAAAGCTTCTGGAATCCCCTAGTGCCAAAGGATACTAGAAGCAATGACACTAATCCTAGGTCAAAAGGAGCTCAATGGCCACATGGCTTTGAGAAGAACCACAATAGTTTCCATATTGAACGAGATGAAGCCAACGCTGAAAATCCATCACCGATATACACCCAAAGCTCCGACAACCTTGGAACCAAACTCGCTGACAAATGAAGCCGCCATGGGAAAACCGAGTCCTTCTAAAAAGATCCAAGTCGCCTCTCCATCTACAAAGCAAAAAGATGGCAAACATACATCCCGATGAAGACATGATACCTTCCGGATACGACCATAGACTATATGGTAAGCTCATTCCTACATTATCATAGTGATTTTTGATACCACTTGGTTCTATATGTATATATCATTATTTGATTCTATGTACAAATATATCTTAAAGTGCAAGTCTATCGGAGTAGAACTTTCGGTTCATCCGTAGCATGACAATCCTTCATTAGGAAGTCCATAACTCCTTCATCTAGAGTGAGTTTGTGGTCGACAAAACTTTCAAATGGATCTAGTTTCACCTTAAGATCACATTGGCAAGGCGCCTGCACCTTCGTGGCAAGTTGCCACTATTTCTACCAAGAGTTGTGTCGCCATTGTGGGCTTGATATTCACCCTTGGGACCGTGACCCAAGTTGGAGTACACCCCCAAGGAGATGGAGAACACCTTAGAGATGCCCAAGGATGTCCTCCATCTTGGTCACCACCTTAGAGGTCATCAAGGGAGTTCAAGCCAATATAGACGCCAAATCATGTCAAAGTTTGAGTCCATCTTAGGCTCCATAAATAACCTGTAGTAAAATAGCCGCCAAGATATACAAAACCCAATTTTCAGTTATCGATATATGGATGAAAAGATAATTTCATAAGATAACTAATGACTTTGGTTTGAGCTCCAAATTCTCATTAGAGTCAACATGAATCATCATAACAAGTTGTTGTATAAAATCGGTGGGGCCATTGGGTCACCGCCTCTTGTGCCTTGTAACTTGTCGGGGCTCCTTAGTGACGTGAATAGGTGTCCTTGATGTCCCTCAGATATATTCAGTAGCCACCACTCCAATTAGGGTTTGAGTTTTGTTTTAGATCAATCCATCATTAAACAATCGTCGTTATCGGTTTGTAAGACCCCAACTTCGAAAGTGCCTAATCATTCATCTACAATCGTCACTTTAATTAATTTGCATTTTATATTGTTTGCTTATGTTCTTGGATTCAAAGCAGAGATTAGCCTTCTTTGGCAAGTTCAACCGGATTACAACATGTTTGATACCTAGAGAGACGTGGTGCTAAGGTTGCAGGGTGGTGTTTCGCTTTCCGACCAAATCGATAGCTACCTTGAACTTGACAAAAAATAGAGAATGCACTTGTACAAAACTGATTTTACAAGACACCCAAATATTAACCGCGGGCGTACTTTTTTTTTTGCTCGCCGTGCTTAATCGACGATTAACCATGGCGGATGTTTTCACGTAAAATCAATTTTCCATAGTGGCAACTTAAAAGCGCCCATCACGATTAATATCTATTAACTGTGGCGAGCATTCTAATGTGCCCGCCACGGTAATCAATTTTTCGCGGGTGGGTAGCTTTAAAAAGCTCGTCACCACAAATCGAGGCCCAAAGAGTAACCCATCTAGGACCGTTACCAGGTTTCATATATAAACAAGTTAGGGTTGTACGTATTCACTCATTCTCATCCTCACCCTCCCTATCTCATTAAAGACCCTTCTCTCGAGATAGTCGCTCTCTTTCCTTCCTCACCCGAGCTTGCTCCCACTCCTTTCTCCCTCCCCGACGCACCCCCCCCTCCTCTCACCACCGACACTCCCCTTCCCTCCCTCCTATCCGAAGACTCTCTCCCACCTCACCACAGCGGCGCGAGGCATGGCCGCGAACGGTGCGAGTCGCTGGGCAAGAGGCGGCGGCGCAAGGCGCGCGGACGCTCCTCCCCTAGTCGGCATGGGGCATGGGGAGCATGGCCACAACATGGAGGAAGTCCAGATCCATGGATGGACCATGCGGGCGGCGCTCCCCACACCGACGCGACAGTATATATGGAGGGCGGATCCGACCGATCCGGCCTCAGGGCCCGTCCTCCAGCCGATGGATCGAAAGCACGGCGGTGAAGCAAACCCTAAATGCGGTGGCGGCACGGGCAAATACCGACTGCGGGCTCAAAATTAGGGTTTCTTGTTTTTATTTTTTAAACTTATTTACCGCGGCAGGCAAAAAGCGCCGCCCACGATTAATCCCCTGGTTAACCTTGATCGTACCATGGTGGCAGGCGAAGAGCCTCCATGGAAAATGTTTTTGCATGCCACGCAAAAGAATCATGTAGTAGCGATGCCATCCCCATCACTTTACATGGGGCAACATGTCGCTGGTGGACTCCTCTATAAAGGCTTCACAGTGGAAGCCCCTCCTCCACAGGCTCGTTGACTACCCCGGAGTGAAGCACTATCAAGACGGGGAAGAGCACGAGAGTACCTTATTCCTTCAACTAAATTTAGGTTAAGTTGTTCACTTATCCGTAGCTAGAGCTTTGCAGTAGGATACATTAAGAGACACTTGATTCATGACATCCCACACAATTCTATGGATTGAGGCAGGTATGAGTGCACCCAAAAAGAACTGCACTCGCTCGGATATATATATATATCCATCTCAGTCCACACGCGTTGAGATAAATTAGAGTGGAGTTGATATGTGTGTGAGCCCATCCAAACCAGCCCAAACAGGAATTACTACACACGTCCACCAAGCTTGATCTTGACTATACTTCCTTTGCTGTGTGACAAACTAATCCTGCAGACGAGCAGCTTTGACAGTTACGTCGCGAGAGTGTTGATCGGACATGAGCGGCATCCATCAACAGCGAAACGTCTCGGCATCCAGTCAGCAAAGGTAATTATAATTACTATTATTAATTAGACGTGCGTATAGCTAGCTAGCTACTACTAGCTCACATGGCCTGGTAGTAGAGTTGGTGCTCTGAAAGCAATCGCTCGCGCAGATATTATTTCTTGATGGATGATTGGTGCTGCATGCTTCGAGATGACTGTACGTGAGGAACTCGTCGCTGCGACGATGCGATGACCTCGGGCCTTGCATCAAGACGGACATGAACACTGGTACGGTATTTGCATGGCAACTAGACACGGACGACGTACAGAGCATATATATGATGATTATTTAAGACGTGTTGCTTGCACGCTGTGTTTCCTGAGCTTCTCAAAAACTGTAACTAGCTTCTAATTTGTTTGCTGGGATAGGGATTTCTCTATCGAGTGAAATTAATCGCAATAGCTAGATCGACAATTTTTATATTTCAAGAATTGAAGACGCTGAGCTTGACACACTACTTAAAAAAAAGCTTACTATGGGAACACCCCTTTTTTAGTAGGGCGGTTTTTGTTTTGAGCCGTCCTTACAGTGGAGCAAATACCCACCACTAGTCCAGCCGCCTCTACGATATCCACAAGTAGGACGGTTTTTTTTTTTTGAGTCGCCCTACTAATAGCAGAGGCAGTTCAATATCGAACCGCCCCTACCGGTACAATGGTATTTGCATGGCAACTATATTGAGGCGCCCCTACAGCGGGTTGCCAAATTTTGAAATTAGACACTAAAAAATATATTTTTTAAAACTTTCTTGGATGGAAAAACTTCCTAAATAAGAATTGTAGATCTAGAAGAGTTATGAAACTTTATAGTTGACCACCTTTTAAATTTGAAATCATCTAGTCATGAAAAAGCTACATTCAAATGTCTCAAATTTGAAATTTAAATTTCGTAAACGACCTTGGATGGAGCAACACCCTACATGAAAATTGTAGATCTTGAAAAGTTATGAAACTTTGTAGTTGACCACTTTTTGATTTAAATCTGTTTAAAGCCTCAAATAGTTAATTTTCACTCGAATTTGTATAATATATGGGGATCCTGAATGGAATATTGACACAAAGACATGTGTAACGTAGTGGTGGGGACTCTTTGCGGGTGAGCGTGAGGTAAACTTTGAAAAATTGACGCTGGCATGGGATGGTGGGTGGTTGACTGGTGGGGCCCTCGCCCGTAAAAAAAAATTTGCTATTTTTTTTTTTTTGAATTTTGAAAAATGCGATTTCGCCCCTACCGTGAAACCACCATAGGAAACAGATGTTAGGGACAGTTATGAAAACCGCCTCTACAGTGGCTTACAAGCCGCCCCTATAGTACGCGTTTGTATAGTAGTGACGGGAGGCGAGGCACTAGGCCAGGGGCAGCGACCGGCCAGAACGTGGGCTCTGCCTACTCGGCGGCCTCGGCTTAGGAGCCATGTTTCTTGGGTCCTCGCCGATCCTTGGTGCTCGTTAGCCCTGGAAGGTTGCGGCGCCCCCAGAGTACGCTTCTTCTTTTAGCTCACAATGCACGATAGGTGTTGGATGGCGGATCGCCGTCATCTACACGGTTTGCAAGACTCCAACTTGTGCATCTTCTGCGACCAGGCGCCAGAAACCCTCGACCACTTGCTTCTTGGATGTCCTTTCAATAAGGAAGTTTGGCTAATCTCATCCATTCCAGACTGCAGCTTCAGAGCATTGTCAATGTGGTGGAAGAAGGCTTCATGGCCTGGTGGCTTTGTTTCCGCAAGAAGCTGCACAAACCTCTTCATCTCGTGGATTCGACTCCATGTTCTTTCTTGTGGCTTCTCTGGAAGAAGCGGAACGCTAGGACGTTCAATGGCACGGTGGCCTCTACCGTAGCGACTGCCATGAAGGATGAGGCTAACGCTTGGTGCGGGGTAGGAAACATGCACCTCGCCACGTTGTTGGCTGCTGCAGGCGTCTAGGATCTCCTGTAATCTGTTCTTGTCGCAAATTTTTTTCATCATGTAGTCCAAGTGCTTGGATCCAGTAGAAATTAGATTTGCGCCTCCGTAACATTTGGTTATCGTTATGTCTTGTAATTTGTTTGAACTTTTCTCTGCTTAATGAAAACGCGTAACGACGTCGTCTAAAAAAAAAGGAGATGCGACGCTAGCGCACGGGTCAGCACTATGGTCGGCAGGCTGGCAAACAGATACTTGCAAGGGGCAGCGCTAACAACAGTACAACTTACTATCTCTCCGTCTAAATATTTATCGTTTTCATTTTCAAGAAAACAATTTTAACTAAATATTTATCGTTGTGCAGTGGGCGGACGAGCGTGCAGTAGGTAACACAAACAGCTGCACGCGCAGAAACAAGACAATACCTACCAATATTTATGGTACAAGTGCTTTCTACACACTAGGTGTATATTATACTATACTACACCAAGCCGTTATACATACATAATTTAGTAATGCTCAGTGTTCGCGTTTCAATATTATTCAGCACTGATCGACTAATACTGAACGTAGTGTTCAGTAGATTTGGGCCTGTCAGGATCGGGCTAGGGCAGCCCAACCGGCAACGGACAGCCCATGAGGGGTTTTTTGGGGAGGGGGGGATAGGAGGGCTGCCGCCGCTGCCGCCACCGCCACGTCATCATCATTTCGGTCTTCTTATCGTCATCATGATAGGATTATCTTAGGACTTTTTGGTGTGTAAAGGGAATATTCCAACTCTATAAGGAAACTCTTATTAGGAAATAAATAGGATTGCTTGTGAAAGGTATTCCAATTATATAAGGAAACCTTTAGAGAGATTGCTTAGAGTACAAGTCCCACTAGTCGGGCTATATAAGTAAGGGGTCTGTAATCTCTTGGGAGGACAAGCAATAAAGAAAATAATCTCGTTCCCTATCTCTCTCTCTCTACCGTCGTCGCCGCCACCCCCCGCCCGTGAGCCGCCGCCTCCGCCATGCCGCCCGCCGCCGCCACCACGCCGCCGCCGCGCCTCCTCCTCCCCTACCGCCGCCACTCCCAACCGGCCACCAAGTCCGGCGCCGCCGCCATACCGCCGCCCGGGAAGTTGTCGTCGGCGATGTCACAACCGCCCAATCCAACCGGGTCAGGATGGCTATTATCCGGAGACCGGGGCGATTCCTACCACCAATGGCTTCGAGATGTGCGAAGTTCACCAAGGCGCTGAAGGATCTCCTCGGCGACAAGCTGCGCCAAGATCAGCCGCCGCTTGATGAGATCGAGACAGCGTCTTCGCCCGCATGGGCGGGGGCCGTCCCCCCCCCCCAGCGCTACCACCTGGCACCACTCCGCCCCGACGACGCCATCAACGACGACTCCGAAACCTCCTATCCTACAGCTGGACGAGGGTAGCGACGTCGTTCAGGGTGACGCACCGGTCGTCAGCGACAACACCACGGCACCGGCAGCTTCTTCCTCTCCCGACACCGCAACCGCGCGGGACTCTCTGGCAGCGACGATGGCGCCACCCGCGGCGCCCCTGCCCCAGGTCACCGGACCTACCCCCCTCTCTATGTCGCCCGTCTTGACGTCCCGAAGTACGATGCCAGCGACAACCCCGACCTTTGGATACACAAGATGGAGCTGCTGTTCGAGCTGAAGGACGACATCGATCCCGAGTTCTACGCCCGGTATGCCGCCTTCCATCTGACAGGTCCTGCTGCAGTCTGGTTCCACAGGCTGTCCCGGAGGAGGTCGTTGGTAGAGTGGGACGCGTTCACCCACTACCTGCGACGCGACTTCGGACCCCCCAACATCACCGACACCACTGGGGAGTTCGCGCCTCCTTCTCAGGAGGGCAAGCTGGATGACTAAATCAACGCTTTTGAGGGCTATGCAACTTGCATGGACCTTGAGAGCCTGCTTCACCGCGTCCACCTCTTCGTCGGCGGCCTATGCAACACGCCGTGCAAGAGCCGAGTGGTTCGAGCCACGCCGATGGAGGAGGCCATTGACCTTGCACGGCGCTCGACGACGAAGCTGCCGGGCACCCGCCAGCGAAGGACACCGGCGAACACCGCCACAACAACGTCGCCGACGCCGACATTGATGCCAGGCCGCAAGCGCCTGGCTGCGGCAATGGTGGCGATCGACGACTAGACGTCGGGCGACCTCCTCACCGAAGTTGCACCTGGGTACCTCAACGAACCAGAGCTCGACATCATTGCAAGCGCCATCAAGCTCCGTGCAACAAAGATCGGAGTGGAGCCTCTACAACGGCATTGTGAGGTACTTCCACCGCCGCTACATCCCTGCAGCCTTGAGCTTCTCCAAAACCTCCTACTCGAAGGGGGTGTCCCCCTGCATGGCGTCGCAGTGGGCTTTGAAAGGTCCCTTATGGTTTTTAGTAATTGAGTGACAACATTAGGTGGACTAATAATGTGTGATTGAGATAATACACAGGAGATTAGTTCACATGTGATGACGCAATGAAGGAGCTTTATTGCATATGAGACATGACATGGAGTCATGTGACCGAGGTGGTGAAGATCAAGACAAGGCCCGGCTTGATGGACCGGTTGCAAGTGTGAAGGGCAAGTCGAGGCAGTGAAGCGATAGACCGCGAGGCGGTGAAGCTTGGGCAAGACTTGGCGCCGACGGACCGACGCAACGGTGAAAAGCAAGTGAGGTCAAGATCGATGGACCAATAAGGTCATGTGATGATATGAAATGGATCATATCATTCTTGATCGTGTTGGTGCATATGTTGCATCGGCACTTGGAGATGGAGCGAAATGGAAATGCGCAAGGCAAAGGTATAACCTATAGGGCATTTCTTTCCGCCGGTCATTGGAGCTTAGAGAAGTTTATGACCGGGTTTAGGATAGATGGCCGTACTATCAAGAGGGGCAAACTTGTTTGCATATCGGTCATCTAGTGCCACTTGAGCGATCTAACTTTGCGATGTGTTAGGATCGAAAGTGGCGTGCTAAGAGCTAACCCATCCTTTGAAATGATTGTGAAAATGCTAACACACTTGCACATGGTGATGTACACTTGGTGGTGTTGGCACATTTGCAAAGGCGGCGGTGATTCGGCGCTTTTCGAGAAAAATGAGATGCTTATTTTCTATTGCGCGGGATGCAAGTTGGTGGTGAAAACATGCTATTCCTTGTGCTCAAGTTTGGTATACTTGATGGGTAGCATGTCGAAGCAAAGGCGACGGAGTTTCGCAGAAAAAGGGCGACCGGAAGCGTCGACCGGATGCTTGACCGGACGCTGGTCCTTTGACCGGACGCTCCGGTGGGTGAGTCCGGTCAGGATTTCGAGAGCATGTTTTTCGGTTCGGTCTGCGTGGACCGACCGGACACATGCACCGGATGCGCGGACCGGAAGCATCACATCCTGACCGGACGCACTCGAAGCGTGCCTACTTTCGGTTGTTCTGCCAGACCGGACCCTCGACCGGATCCATCGACCGGACTCACCGGGCGAACCCGGCCGGCGCCGTCCCGGCCACCGCTGCTGAAAGTGGTGGTTTTCTCCCCAACGGCTCTATCTTGGCTTGTGGCTATAAATAGAGGTTGTGATCGACCATGGCTGGTGCTTAGCACCTTGGGGACTTTGTGTCCATGCTTGAGAGTGCTTGAGAGCCCTCCCACTCACTTGTGATTGATAGTGTTCATCCAAATCAAAGTAAGGAGTGATTCTAGTGCATTCGCGTTGAGAGATCGCATTCGTGGCACTAGGTGATCGTGTTGCAAGCCGGTGTGCTTGTTGCTCTTGGAGGTTGCCACCTCCTAGACGGCTTGGTGGCAAGAGACTTCGTGAAGCACGCAATTGAAGATTGTGCGGTGCTCCGAAGGAGGATTTGTGAGAGGTTCGAGCTCACCTCACGGGGATCGCGAAGAGCGTCACTACTACAGCGTGTCGGTGAGTACCTCCCTTGTGCGTGTGGTGTCATGCGGTGCCTTGAGAGGCTCACTTGAGAGTGGTGTCTTGCGGTGCCTTGCGTGGCGTGCCTTGAGGGGCAAGTGATCGGAGAATCACACCGAAGAACCATCTAGGTGAAACACCAAAGGAACCACCCAAGGTGTTGGTCGACACAACGAGGAGTAGGGGAAGTTGGCAAGCTTCCCGATATCTCGGTAAAAATCACCGGTGTCAACTTGTCTACTCTTCTCGGTGGTTTGCATTCTCCAAATCACAAGCTTTGTATTTACATTCATATATACCTTGTGCTTGTGCTTGTGGAGTAGCTCTTGCAATTACTAGCTTGTGTAGCTTGTTAGTTGCTTTGCTTAGTTTGTGTAGCTAAGTAATTTGAGCCTTTGGGTTAGGCGTGTGTCGCCTTGTCCTTAGTGCATCTAGTGAGCTTAGGATCGGCTTTGTGCTTTTGCTCATTAGAATTGTGTAGGAGCTCACCTTTGTTTGAAGTACTAGTGCATAGGTTTGTGTGACCTTGCAATAGAAACGGTTAGGAGCTCAAGCTAGGCTTATCACCTCATTTGCTTTGTGTAGGATCTTTTGTGAGGTGATTTAGAGTCATAGCTAGAGGGGTAAAGTCTTGGCTAAACGAATAGTTTCAATTCCGCATTATATTTGTTTAGCCGGCGCAATTAGTTTTAGTAAGGACTATTCACCCCCCCTCTAGTCCCCATCTCGACCCTACAGGCTTCCACCTCCCGACTCATCCACGTGAAGACCAGGCGTTCCCGGCAAGCGTGTTGTTGCTCATGGAGCGCCCAAATGTCAAACTCGACGACGTGACGGTGCTCCTCTTCAACGACAACGGCCAGGAGTTCCTCAGCATCGACAACGTCAGCGTCGACACGGGAGCGTCACAGGCGCCCCCAAGTCGGGCCGCCCGTCCAGACGGCCAGCGACCTCCTCTACGGTCGCCTCCTTTGCCTCACTTCATCTCCGGTCATCTCTACTCGACATGCGTTCTACTGGCACATCTACACCCAGGTACATGTGCCGTGCACATACTACTTCCAAAGACCTACTACGGTGCGGCGCCGGACATTGGAGTCGGCGGCATTCTCGGCACCTTGGTGATAAGGCGCGCGGATGGATCGTCCCATCATGCAGCCCCCGCCGAGCTATAAGTTCAGCATCTACTTAAACAACCTGCACTTTGACTTCTCCTTCGACGACAAGGACGCTACGGTCTGCAACGACTCCAACGACAAGTCGAGTTCCCTCATCCTCAGCTACGGACCCAGCGTGGCAACGTCCCCAATCGGCATCGCATTCGCGCCGACATGGTGGGTTGGGTGGCACGTGGCACGCGCCGCCCTCGTCAAAACGGTGGGGAGATGTCACGTGCCAAATTTGGGCCTGTCGACGTGCTAGGGAAGCCCAACCGCAAACGACCACCCCACGAGGGGAGGGCGGGCAGCGCCGCCCGCCGCCGCCCACATCATCATCGTTTTCGTCTTCGTCTCGTCATCATGATAGGATTATCTTAGGACTTTTTGGTATGCAAAGGGATATTCCAACTCTATAAGGAAAACTCTTATTAGAAAATAAATAGGATTGCTTGTAAAAGGTATTCCAATCATATAAGGAAACCTTTAGAGAGATTGCTTAGATTACAAGTCTCACTAGCCGGGCTATATAAGTAAGGTGTCTCAGAATCACTTGGGGATAAGCAATAAAGAAAATAATCTCGCGCCCCATCTCTCTCTTTCTCTCTACCGCCCGCTACCCCCAGCCCCGTGCACCGCCCAGCGTCCCGCCACGCCGCCACCACCGCCCCGCGCCGAAACCTCCCTCCCCAACCGCCGCCACTCCCAACCGGCCACCAAATCCGCACCGCCGCACATACCGCCGCCCTGCGTCGCCGTTGATGTGTCAAAACCGCCCAATCCAACCGTCCGTGACACACTAGTTTTTTTTTTTTGGCTTGTGTAGAATTGTTATTCTACCCTTAAGGTGCACTATAGTGATGCCATATAGACCTGAGCATTTTTCGGGCCGGGTCGGGTTCGGGCAGGGCCGAAAAAAAACCCATTTATTTCGGGCCAAAAAAATCCTGCCCATGACGTCCCACTGGGCAAGTCGGGCCTAGCTTTTTTCGGCCGGGGTCGGGCCGGCCCGGCTTAGGCGGGCTACCCGCGCATTTTACACTATAAAATAGCTAAAAATGTATTTCGGGCCAAGTTCGGGCCAAGAAAAAAATTTTACCGGGCTTCAAAATCTGTGCCTAGGCCCTAACCAAGTAAGGTTCGTGGGCGGGCCAAAACCCGCCGGGCTCGGGCGGGCTAGTTTTGCTCGTGTCTAATGCCATATTTAAGGTACATAATTAATATCACTTGATAGATTTTTGAATCTAGTTTTCTAAAAAAATTATATTTACATATGTTAACCTTTAGATATGTGCCGACCAAAATAACTGAAAAGAATTTAACTATAAGATCCATGCCGATCAAAATAACTTAAATTGGACCAAATTTACAATAAATATTGTTAACCTTTATGTATGTAAATAAATTTATTATAAAATATATTTAACAGTTAGTCTAATGGTACTTGTTTTTGTATGAAAAATGTTATTAATTTTTTTATCTAAATGTTATTAATTTTTTTATCTAACTTTAGTGAAAATTCACACTAGTTAGCTCTTCGAAAAGTGAGAATTGTAAATTTTTTTTTTTGTTCTTGTGGAGGGAGGGAGTATCATTGCAAATTCACACACTAAAGTCGTGGTTACGTTATTGATGATGCGCCCATTACATAATTGCATGCATGGCCCAACAAGCGGCTGCTAATAAGCTGTAGCAAGTAGTGCTTAGATTCGAATAAAACCAGCCTGACTTTGGCGACCTTGTCGCTATTTAGCGATTGTCTGTAGCGACGGTGGTGATCAGTCAACACACGATTTATGATGATGCCTCTGCCCTCTGGAGGGGACGACGGTTCATTATGCTGCTAATGAAACGAAACAGAGGGCTCAGGGTCAGAGCAACTAGTGTACGTACGTACTTGCCACACTTGCCAACACTGGTTTTGTTGGTTTAATTTGTTAGGTTGTCCATCAGAGATTCAGAATTCAGAAGTTTAGTCAACCTCACCTAACCAAAAAATCGTGCATGCATTCAACGATACGGCCAGCACGCAGTACTTAAAACACAAGTACTAGTATTTCTTTTCTAATACTCTTCTTAACAATAATTATTTCTGTGAGCTAATCTAACAGGCATTGGTATCTCCTGGCGCTGGCCAATCTCACGTGATTACGTGGAACATGGATATGTGCTACACTATGTTGATATACTTGTAGCTCAGTCTGATCAATTAGGAAAGTTACAAACAATTCCTATTTAAATTCCAAAATGGCTAATATGTGGATTCCTCTTCAAATTCCAAAATGGCTAATATGTGGCAAATTGCGAGTATTTTAGCATTCTCATGCGACTCTTTTTGTTGCTTTTTTATATTTAGTTTATGAGTCTAAACATGACCTCAAAGACGGTAAGAATGTACGACTGAAGTTTTAGGGTTTTAATTTGGAGTTAAATGCATTGTTGGCACTTGACCTTCCAAAGGCTATGTCAAATAGTTCTATGGACTTGGAAACCGGACATCTAGCCCCTCGAACTTGCAAACTCGTTCACCCCATGTCATATGCCGCAAGAGGGGGCCCAAAAGGGCTTGTCACAACCCTAAAAGGCCGGCCCAGCAGCCCAGGAGGGGGGAGGCCGCGCGCGCCACCCTGGCCGCCGCCACCTACCGTCATCGCGTTGTTTGTTTCCTCGTTAAGTAATCTTATTTAGGGATAAGGTAGAAATAGATTAGAAAATAAAGAGAGATCTACTTCTCGTGCAAAGTCTTCCCAGTATTATAAATACAAGGGAGATGTAATTAGTTGAATCTTAAGAAGAAAAATAAAGGGGTAACTACCAACAGCTTCAGCTCTCCAGCCCAAGGCTCTCTCTCTCTCCCCCCTCGCGCCGCGTGCGCCCGCCCACCCCGTCGCCCTAGGCGGCCGCCGCCAGCCCCTCCTCATGCGCCGCTGCCCCCACCGTGCCGTGCGCCACCGCGCCACCCCGAGCCGCCCCTACCCCTTCTTCCTCTACCCCCAACACGCCTCCAACGCCGAGCCACCGCCTCCACCGCCGCCTACGCCATAGCCGCCGCCTCGAGTTCCTCGGCCACGTGTCACAGCCGGCCCAATCTAACCGGTTTGTGATAGTTGGTATTCGAGACCGGTACAATCCAACCACGCCTGCCACCATCAAGATTCGATGGCCGCCCCATTGCCGCCTTTACCCGGAGATGATCATGGAGGCCATCTACACGCTTTGGACCCGAGAACGCCCGACAACAAACTGCGATCTCCAACTACATCACGTATAAGTACGGCTCCAAATTTTGGTCCATCACTATGCAATCTTGTTAGGCAACCTCTCCCGCTTGACGCCACCGGTGAGCTCGATGACACCCTCGACGCCGCCCGCACCATGGACACCACCGACTACAACGGTGCTCCCACGGGCGCCGCCAACGCCGTCCCCTCCACGATCACCGACGCCGCGGCAACGGACACGCCTACCCCGAGGATGCCCCGTGATTGTGGTCCGGATCGATCGTAACGGGAGGCCACCACCGACGCCCACCGCTTGCTTGACGAAAAGCCTACTCAACTAGGCCAACGTCATGAGGCTCCATCAATGGCACAAATAAGTTTCCCCATTACCAGAAACGTCTTCCTTGACATTGGGAAAGCCAGGAGCATCCATACGGCTACCATCAGCAGCAACTCATCGACGTCGCTCGACGTCGAAGTCGACGTCACCAACTCCAACCCCGACGTCCTTGACATCGACAACGACTACAAGGGCGCCCCCCAACAACATCAACAACAACCACGATGTCGCCAACCATAACGCCCTCCGGCATCAATGACATTGGCAACGTCTTCATCAACATGGGAACGTCACCCGACGCGTTCCCCGACGCCGCCGACCTCAGCCTCGATGCACCGGACATCGCCAACGCCATGCACACCATGGGTAGCAACAACGTCGCTCCGGCCTACATCACCATCACCAATGATTCTGCCAAGAGGAACGCCAGCAATGACGACATCAACTCTAACATCCTCGACGTCACCATCGACGTTGACAACCACGACGTTCCCCCCATGGGTGCCGCTCTGATGATGAGAACACCGACGCTCCCCAGCGCCATTGACGAGACGGCCGCTCACTTTCGCCGAACTTCAACGACAAGATCAATCGCCAAACCCGCTGGACATCATGACATCCACAATGGCGGAGAACACAATTAGGCAAGCTGCGTATATGTTCCTTGCTTCAACACTTGCAAGTGCATTGTGGGCACCCTCACTCCCAACAATCGGACTCATGATGACACCGGCGCCAGCTTCGACGCAGAAGCCGCCCCCATCAGCACCACGACAACGGAACATCAGCTCCACCAGAGACAAGAGGTATGCCGCTATCCACCTGATCATAGCGGTACTTCTCTGGTTCATCTGCATGCCAAACAAGGTGCCACATGAGGACGGGAAAGCCTACACACGATGTCTTCCTTGCCACCTCAAGTTGCCAAGCTACGGCAACACTACCAGCAACCGCGGGCAACCTCAACAGGGTGACGACATGATCAACTTCATCTACGCTCTTGACACGGGACAAACCACGTACAACTAAATCAGCACCTCTGAGTTCGCCAACGGGATTCATGCCACGCAACGGGGCGCACTACGCTGGGGGCGCCCGCACAATGGACGGCGTGATTCAACTCGCTTCGTCTCTTCGACGCCCTCCTGCCTACTATGAGGTCTTCAAAGAAGCTTCGACTTGTGAGCTTCATCGACGGCGACATGAGGTACATGCCACCCACATCAAACCCCTACCTTGTCGACCTCGTCACTACACCGGAGGCTCTCATCCTTCATCAACCGGCTCCATCGACCAACGACAAGCTTCATGGCATCGCCGGCACCAACAAACTCCGGGCAAGAGCACCAGACTGGGCGCTGCACGACGTGATTGGCATCCACACCGTGACAACCAGTACATTCACGTGCCATCCATTCAGCTACAACTTGAGCGTCTACTTCGGCAACATGAGTTTCGACATCAACTTCAACGCCGACGCCACCTTGGTCAACAACTTCAACGTGAAGATGGGCAAACTCCAGCAACACTATGGCCCAAACAAAACGCCTTCCGAACGGTGGGGAGATGTCATGCGCCGTCAAGAGGGGGCCCAAAAGGGCTTGTCACAACCCTAAAAGGCCCGGCCCAAGAGCCCGGGAGGGGGGCCGCAGCGTGTGCGCCACCACCGCCGCCGCCCGCCTCCACACCTGCCCCGTCATCGCGTCGTTTGCTTCCTCGTTAAGTAATCTTATTTAGGGATAAGGTAGAAATAGATTAGGAAATAAAGAGAGATCTACTTCTCATGCAAGTCTTCCTAGAACTATAAATACAAGGGAGATGTAATCGGTTGAATCTTAAGAAGAAAAATAAAGGGGTAACTCCCAACGGCTTTAGCTTTCCAGCCCTAGGCTCTCTCTCTCTCCCCCTCACGCACGTCGCCGCCACCACCACTGCCACGCCACCCCCAGGCGGCCGCCGCCCCCCCCCGTGCCCCGCCCGCCCCCATCGTGCCATGCGCCACTACCACGCCATCGGTCTCCGCCGCCACCGCGCTACCCCGAGCCTCCCTAGCCTCTTCTTCCTCTACCCCCAACCGACCCCCAACGCCAGAGCCACCGCCTCCCACAGCCTGCCTACGCCATCGCCGCCGTTGAAATCTCATGTTTGGTTTTGGAAATTGATTACACACTTGTGGACTAATCCTTTGCTCTAAGTGTGGCTTATGAGATAGGATTAGATGGATGACAAGGAGTATGATGATCATGAACATGGACAATGTCGGTGGACTTGATGGATCGTCAAGCTCGATGATCGGCTTGAGAGGAACACGGAGATCAAGGCAAAGGTATCTTGATAGGGTTTTCCTTTTTAGTGATCAAGACACGATAGAGCATGTGATCACATTATAGGATAGATAGCCGACTATCAAGAGGGAATGCCGCGACAATCCTTTGGTGAAGTGCTTCTAGGTCCAATTGACTTGCATATTACATTTAGGACATGAGAGCACTAACTTCGATCTTGCCTAACTCATCGACGTGCTAACATTGGTGATAACGTGATCATCTTGGACGTGTTGGCAACTTATGGCAAGAGGCGAAGCAAGGTTGAAGCAAAGGGCGACAACAAGATGAAGAGCACGCTAGAAAACTTGACCGGACGCACGACCGGACGCGACGGGTGTGACCGGACGCTTGCACCGGTGGGCTCGGTTGGTGCGTCCGATCGGAAATTCCAGAGAGCATGTTTTCGACTTCGACCCAGAAATCGACGGACGCATGGACCGGATCCATGGACCGGATGCACAAAGACGGTGTCGACCATGGGCCAAGGGGCTCTCTCAGTATCGGCCCGGACGCATGGTCGATCGGATCGAAGCCGGACCGGACCCGGCCGGGTGCGTCCGTCAGCGAGTCCGGTCAAGTCTTGTAAAAACCCCCAACGGCTCATTTTCGAGGAGGACTCTATATATACCCATTTGGCTGGTTCATTTGAGTCTCTCTTGCACATTTGAAGCTTCCAACTTGCTATTGAGCTTGTGAGACTCCTCTCCACTCATCTCTCCATTCATAATTCGTATTCTTGGTGAGATTGAGAGTGATAGAAGTGCATTGCATCATCGGTTGCATCTAGAGGCACTTCATCCTTGGAGAAGCCGCGGGATTCTTGTTTTCTTGGGAATTTGCCCGGTTCCCTAGCGGCTTGGAGCAAGAGGCGGTGTTGAGCTCAAGTGGAGCTTGTTTGAGGCCACACCGGTGGTGATTGTGAGGGGTCGTTCCTTACCCCGCGGGAGATTCGCGAAAAGAGCACTAGTGGATTGCTCGTGGCTTGTTGGACCCTCTCTTGTGATCGTTTGCTTGAGCTCCCATAGGGCATTTGGCACCGCCATTAAGCTTAGCATACGTCAAGTGAGTGTGTCGCCACAACGGGGACTTAGCGTGCGGCAAAAGCACGTGAACCTCGGTGAAAAATCATCGTGTCTTGTGTGCTAGCTCGTTGGAGATTTTTGTACACGGTGATTGGCTTCAACCTCTACACTCAGCGGTGGTATTGTATTCTAGCCTCCTTGCATTACTTTCACTAGTAGACTTGTGTAGTTTTGCTTAGCTTGAGTAGCTTGTATAGTTTGCTTAGTCTTGTTTAGCTCCTAGTGGTAATCTAGTTAGAATTGCTTGTTCACCTAGGAGTAAACTAGCAACATAGCCTTTGTGTGGATTAGAGACAATAGAATTGACTTGTGGCTTGCTTAGCTAATACGTAGCACCGCTTTATTTAGCTTCGCCATCTTATTGTCTAATCCGTTTGTTTAGTGTTGTTGCAAGAATTTTTAATAGGCTATTCACCCCCCTCTAGCCATTAGGACCTTTCACCGCCTCGGAGTTCATCGGCCACATGTCACGGCCCGCCCAATCTAACCGGGTTTGTGACACCCCGTGTCCAAATCCAGTTTTGCATGGCTTGCATGATGGTTTCCATGGGCACCGTAGCGATGTTGACGTCGGCGATGACATCGGCACTCCTTTTAATTTGCAAAATTGATATTTTTTTATTTTGAGTTCCAAATATAGTAAATAATATATCAATTTTGAACGTCTCGAGCTCTTTGCCGCCCAACATTTCTATAAAACGAGTGCTATTTTATTCTCACTTGCAATCGATATATATGTGGCCATGATTCGGTTCTCGATTTAAGACTCTAGCTTTACGCCCGTCCAAAAATACATTATGCTCAATTTGTTTTCTATATGTAGAGCAAAGGCTATTTTGCAGGAGTTTCAAAACCTTAGACGACACGTACAAATGTGTGTTGTATTATCCAATTGATGCATGCATGTGAACATGCAATAGGCAAAGAACAATGCCCATCCGTACGTCCGTCGGGACGATCGATCGGGCCACCTAAGGCTGGACGAAAAAGTCATAACTCACTAGCTCGCTCGTTAATGGCTTGGCTCGAGCTCGACTTGTTTTATAATGAGCCAGCTCGTTTTGTAACAACCTAGCTCGTTTTATAACGAGCCAGCTCGAGCTGGCTCACGAGCTGCTCGTGAGCCATAATGAGCCAAGATAAATAATAAGTAATGTATCAATCAATGGAATCAATCAACGGAGGATGATGGATCATGGTCATAAACGATAGCATACTCATATTTTTTTCAATTGAAAAATTCATGTTTACTTTGTTTATTTCATTTTATATATGCATGTAATGTGTTTCTCGTTGATTTGCGGTTTATAATATTTGTGCATATGTTTTTTGTGCTTTGGCTCACGAAGCTAACGAGCCGGCTCGAGCTCGCTAACGAGCCGAGCCGAGCTATCCTTCGGCTTGTTTGTATAACGAGCCATAACGAAGTCAAGTCGTAGCGAGCCAAGCCATAACGAGTCGAGACACTAACAAGCCGAGCTGGCTCGATATCCAGTCCTAGGGCCACCCACCGCGCGTGGCACCTAGCTATCCGCTTTGCTTCCGCCGGCCGATGCATACATGCATCTGCTAGCTGCATCTCATGCACGCGCGCAGCGTCGTCGCCCAACCGCTAAGTCGCTATAGACGGCAGGACCGGGGATAAGGACGATGCATGGCTGGATGCTTTGAGCCCGCGAAATCTGGAGGGCTAATGTTGTCCGGTTTAGAAGTTGGAGGTTGAAATCTGGACTTTTGCGATAGTTGGGGGTCCTAAAGTGGACTTTACCCTTTTTGGCCGCTTTGTTTGTTGGGTTAGCGCCTGCACCGAAGACGACGGATCTGAATGAGCCACCGCTCGATCTCAAATAACAAAACGGAATACACCATTGCAAAGAGCTCGTCGAGACGATCAAAATTGATATATTATTTGTTATATTTGGAGTTCCGAATAAAAAGATATCAATTTGTCAAATTAAAAAGGAGTTCCGATGTCATCGCAGACGTTAGCATCGCTACAGTGTCCATACAAAACCGCTTGGAAAACCACCATGCAAGACATGCAAAACCGGGCTGGACCTGGGATGAATGGGTTCGCAAGTTCGAGAGGCTAGATGTCTAGTTTCTAAGTCCATGAACCTAAATTTGACACAGTATTGCAATTTCAGGAAAGTGAAAGGACAACTCTTTAATTTGTTTGCACTCAAGTATTTCCGTGGAGATAAAGATACATCTGTTCCATTATATGTATGTCCTTTCACTTTCTTGATGTACTCTGCTTGATTTGGTCTAATGGACTTGTCCTATATAGAATTTTATGGCTTATGATCATTATATAATTTGTACATTGGACGCATCAATAAATTTGGAAATGATATCATTTTGTACAGGATAACCTTTTCCTAGGATTATCTCGAATGTATAGAGGTTTGGATTCTCTCCGAAGCAATTCAATTATTAGTTTAAACTACAAATCTTATTAGTCTTCAAGAAGGATTTGTTATGACAAGGTCCAAATTAACTTTAATGTTTTGATGTATATCGTGGCATATGTAAAGATTAAGACAATAAATGTCATCACCTTGAATTGATCGTCGACCTTTCAATGGTCTAGAAGAACCAAAGTTCAGACCCTGGTATACATTCCTGTAATTTACTTCAGGGCATAGTGGATCTTTCCACCAAGATAGAGACACATTACCATCAGGACACCTACTAACTAATATGAACATAATAACTAATTTCAAGAGATAATCAAGGTTGTCACCACCAACTATCCACGCGAGGGCTAGTCTCAATTTACGTTGTCACTAGACAAAGACACCACATGTAAGTGTATTCTAACATAATTCTCACAATCATTTGGAAAAATAACAACCTGATTAGTTTAGTGATTAAACAAACTAAGTCTAGGCAGGAACATGTAAACATAAAATAAATACAATTTAGGAAATCTAATAAAATGAGCAAAGATAACTTAGAAAACTCACAGATCTAAGTGACCACTAGATTTCATGAGGTACGTAAAGTACTTGAAGTTAATGTAGAATAAAGGATTAATCAAAGAAAAATAGAAAATCCAATATACCATTATGATGAAATTTTCCTACTACTTAAAATAAGATACATGGTTGTGCCAAACTCCAAGAAGGCTACTATGAAACCGGGCTTGGATTGATGAGGACATAACACCTAGCTATGGATACACCCATGAATTTTACACACAAGGTGGAGCTTGCTCCTAGGTTTGCACAACGACGTAAGAATATGTTGCTACGTACGAACGCCTAACGTAAGCACTTTCAATGTGTTTAGGAAACATTTTAAGGATGGTAGGAGAACCTTGGAGAGACTTATTACATGGCTCACGGTGCAATGGCAAAGGCCATTGGTTGGGGGGCTCCCACCCAGGGTTCAAATCCTGGGTGCGACACTTTATCCTGGATTTATTTCAGGATTTTCCGGCGCTGTGCATTAAGTGGTAGGCGACGTCCCGTCGATAGCGAGGCGCCCGGTGGTGACTTCGAACTTCAAAATTTGCCGGCTCAGTCTTGAGCGTCTGCGTTGTCTTGTGTAATCTCAAAAAAAAAAAAAAAAAAAACTCATAGGTCAGAGATGCACCATACTCTAGACCCATCTTGGGGTACAAGCAATACCATCAAACCACAACATTTGTTTTATCGACAACCCAATAATACTCCATGGGGAAGCCCATAACTCCTCCATCCGGTGTTCAATTGAGGTCATAAGTGAGAACTTTTGTAAAAAGATATATTGTTTTATAAGATTTCAAAATAGATCTAATCCCACCTCAATATCATGTTGGTAAGGTCAACAAATCATCATGTCAAGCTGCTAGTGTTTCTACAGGGTGCTATGACATTCTAGGCTTACGTTCATCTTTGGAACCCTAGCCCAAGTTGAAGGACATCCAAAATCATGTGGAAAACACCTAAAAGATTCCCAGGACGGCGACCACTTCCTTGCCACCACCTGAAGAGGCCAGCATGAGCATCCAGGCCAAGTTGGAGGCCCAATCCATATCAAGTCCAAGTTTATCTCGGACTCTAGGAGCAGTCCGCACTAAAACGGACACCCAGGTTGCATACGTGCTCCGTTTTCAACATCCTACCTATGTATGGGGAAAAAAATTCATAATCTACACCTGAGATCATTTGTAAAACTAAAAAAAATCAAATTATTTATAGTTGCGCTAGGTTATGAACTCCCAGCAATATAAAATGTACTTTTACCAGTTGTTTTCTTAAAGGATATCGCTAGTAGATATCATGTATTTTTAGTGGCAGTAGACTTCAAAAAAATCATTCAGTAAAATGAATGTACACCGATGGTTCGTAGCTTGGATCCACATTTTTATTTCTAGTGCAGCCTACACATTATGAACCGCTAGTAAAAATAGCAATCATAGGTGCATTGGCGTTTTTCGCCCTTTCCTTATCATGTTTTTCTAGATTCCACTGCACGTACATATGCATGTGCATATACGTAGCGTGTCATATCCCAACCACCACCACCACCAGCCGGGACGGGGAGGAAGTAGAGAAATGACGATAAAGGGACGTAAAGGCAACGGAGGTTAGCTAATGACAATAATAATTAAAAAGGCTAAGCACCTTTACCCCGTACAGGTACTATTGCTGGGAGGTGACGAATTGGCGATGATGACGAGACGGCGATAATGCATGTGGTGTGGTCGACCCCTGGCTAGCTGGTTGCCATTGCATTGCCTTGCCCCCACATGCAGCTAGCTCTGGCGAATAGCCATGGCCATTGCTGTTGCTGCCGATGGATCGATGGAGTTTGTTGTCGCGTCGTGGGATTATTGTACTTGCATCGATCGATCGCCTCTCTTCCCCGCTCCTCAAGCTACCTGTGCTTTATTTCCTTAAATCTCCTCCAACCCAACCCCATCCATTAGCCCACGGGGGCCTTGCCCTTACCTTGCTTCAACCTCACTTTATTAATTAGTGTAGCTAGAGTGCCCGGCCTCTCTCTCTCTTATTCGATCTTGCTCGCAGACAGACCACTGCTGGTTGGGGTTGCTGCTTTTTTTTTCCCTCCCCTTTCATTTAGATACAAGCTACAGTTTCTTCAGTTCCACTTTAACAAGATCGCAGTCTGTTATCTCTAGCTTAAATCTCAAGCATCGAACTGCCTTCTGTCCCCTGAGAGCTGAGCCGAGCTGAGCTGCTGAGATAGCGAGCCAACCGTCACTTTTAATTTATATCGCCCGCCAGGCAGGTTCATCATCATTGTTGCCATCACCTGCCGCTAGCAGCTGGCGGCTGCTGCTGCTCGGAACTAGTCTTGAAGAAACTCCACTCATCCGTGATCTGATCTCACAGGCCACAGCACAAGCAACGGTCGATCGGGCGGGCCGGCGGGCGGTGGCAAAGAGCAGCTTAGAGCGTGTTACTTGCCCGGCCGGCCTCCCACCTTCGTCCATCCGATTGATCCATGGGGCGCGAGGCGGCGGCGACGAGGCCCAAGCTGCGGAGGGGACTGTGGTCGCCGGAGGAGGACGAGAAGCTCTACAACCACATCATCCGATATGGCGTCGGCTGCTGGAGCTCAGTCCCAAAGCTCGCAGGTATGTACTGTGTAGTGTATAGTATACTAATTACTACTTCAATTACAATATATATAATCGTCACAAAATATAATGCTGAATCAATTTGCTTGATATATAATCTCCTCCTGCTGTTGCCTTGCATTGTGATATAGTTAGTATATATATGTTTTTGGTGTAGGCTTGGAGAGATGCGGCAAGAGCTGCAGGCTGAGATGGATCAACTACCTGAGGCCTGACCTCAAGAGGGGCAGCTTCTCCCAGCAGGAGGAGGATCTCATCATCAGCCTCCACAAGATACTAGGAAACAGGTAGTTATGTACCTAGTAATAACAACATTCATATGGCATGCATCATATGCATGTAGAACGTAACTAGGAGCAGCTTCCTTGTTTGCTGGAGTGTACTAGGCACACTTGTTGATTTTAGTGTTGCACTGAAATCAGCAATGGCAATCAATCTCAGTCTGAGTTTCATATACCATACCTACTAAATAATGCATATAAGAACTAGGAGTATAAGCTAAGACACATGTGAATATATATGTGATTTTGATTTTGATCAGGTGGTCCCAGATCGCATCGCAGCTGCCGGGGCGGACGGACAACGAGATCAAAAACTTCTGGAACTCGTGCATCAAGAAGAAGCTCCGGCAGCAAGGCATCGACCCCGCCACCCACAAGCCGCTCAACGACGACATCGTCGTCGCTGCGGACGACAACGCCGCCATGGCGCCACATCATCATCAGGACGACGACTGCGGCGCCGCCGCCAATTATAAGCAGCGGCAAGAGCTCCCTTCAACCGACGACCACTGCTTCGGCGCCATGAGCAGCGACGACCCTCTCGCGCCACACTCCCCGACCGTCAGCTTCGACCCACTGTCCGTGACCAACGTCCCGGCAATGCAGCAGGGCTCCTACGGCTCGTTCCGCTCCGACAACCACCTCTGCGACTACGGCGGCGGCGTCGACGTGGTCTCGGACGCCGCCACGACGTACAGCGCCGCTTACACAGGCGGCGGCGGCGGGGACAGCTCCAGCAACAGCAACAGCACCTGGACCTGCGGCGGCGGCAATGTGGTCGGCGGCGAGCCGATGCCGCCGCACATGGACATGTTCGGCCGCGATACCGAGGCGGCTGCGTACCAGTTCGACCCGGCCAAGTACAGCCCCTGGCAGCATCAGCAGCAACACCACGGAGCGGCGAGGCTCCATGGTCACAACATCAGCGGCGGCGCTACGGGCTTCCCGATCCGCCGGGACCTGCCGGATTCCTGCTTCGACCTCGCCCGTAGCGCGCTGGAGGACGAGTTCAGCGTCGACTTCCTCTAGCTGACGACTCCGCCGACGCGCGCCGGCCGACAGGTCGCTGATGATGCATGTCGCCGTCGACGTCCAACAGCAACACACTCACTCGACACTCAACAGAGACACACACAGATATACTTGATTCACTACTACCTCAGAAGATCACCCAACAAAAGACACTCCTGAAGCATCTTTGTCTGGCATGTTCGTTCGTTATTTTTCCCCTTCTTTTCATGAGGTCCGGTCCTACTTATTTGGACCGATCGATCAAGTTGTTTCATTAACACGTTGGTGGTATGGTATACTATACTGTGTTTATAATAAGGGTTTAATATATACTATATATATACCTCAATTATATTCTTCAGGGGAACCATATATTTTGTCATTGGAATTAAAATAGTACGTGTAGCCCAAATTTGAGCTACACACGTACATATCAATTCTTTCGATGGCTGTTCACAAGGTGTGGCTAGTGCAAGAGCGCTTATTACACTGTTGCATGACTTCCACACACACACACACACACTGGTATAGCATATACGTGGTTGCTGTGTTGAGAGCTAGCGACGTCAAAGCACCTACATATATATATATATATATATATATATATATATATATATATATATATATATATATATATATACACAACATGCACATACACATACACATACACATACACATACACATACACATACACACATACACATACACACACACATACACATACACATACACATACACATACACATACACATACACATACACATAAACATAAACATACGCATCAGCAGCTCCAGCGCGACGTACGCCGGCCATCGGCCATGTGAGGTCCCTTTCCCTTTTTCATTTGGCAACGACATTGCCAAGTCTTGTTGCTTGCATGCAACATATACTAGTGCAATGCACAGCTATTGGATTTATATCAGCGCGTGCGCGAAACGCACCCAATTGTTTTCCAGATCATATCATATATATGTACTCAGTACAGAAATTCAATTAAAAATTGAATTCATTAGATCTCGTGAGTATAACTTTGGTTTAGGTCATATCTCCATCCAGGTCATATATATGAAAAACAGTAAACAATTGAATTTTCTTGAGGGTTTCATTACACCCAAGAAAATATGAATTACATCAGCGGTTTTCGAATAGCACTCAAGGAAATACGAATTACCTTGGCGGTTTCAAATAAGACCGAGAGAAATGGGCAATTACCTTGTGGTTTGTAATGACGCTCAACGAAACATGGTACATTACCATTGTGGTTTGGTTTAGCACTCAATAATAATATCCATTTCCTTGGAGGTCTAAATCCGCAACCAAGGAAATTACACTTTCCTCTTTTTTTTATCATAGGAAACTACGCTTTCCTTGGCGGTTTTGTTTTGGCCTTCAAGGAAATGTTTAGCACTCAATGTAATTCAGGATTGTGGTAGTGTTTTCACAAAACATAAAAAAAAAAAAGAAAAGGAAAACACTAGCACCGACCGTGCCCGCACTATAGATGTCGTAACACCTGCATGGACATCCTTTGTAGCTAGCTACCCATGCCATGGCCGCTAGCTGCATGTTGGGCCACTTTGGAGGAGGAGAGCATATAGGAGGGGAGGGAGGAGGGAGGAGGGACAGATCTGGTGAGAGGAGGCACATGAAGAGAGATAGACTCATCGAGGAGTGATAAAGTCGAAGAGAGTGAAGATAGGGACGTGGACTTGATCGAACATAATATGAGAGTAAAACACCTTGAAAGTGAAGATAGGGACATGGACTTGACCGACATAATATGAGAGTAAAACATCTTGAATATAAATTTTCAGTCCATGGTCCAAGATATCACTTTGCCGGTTGGTAATACAACCAAGTGGTTTTACAACCGGATAGTGATTGGCTTGTTGCTTACGAATTAGTAGTGATACACCAATTACTATCGGTTGAAAATTGTCGATAGTGATGGTTCGGCAATTATTGCCCATTTTGTAGTAGTGATATGAGAAACATTAGTTAGATCTCCCGATCAAATCCATCTAGCATGATTTAATTGACTCTCTTACGACTTAGGCAAGGATCGGAAGCACAAGTAGTAGGCTAGGGTGGCGAGGATGATGTGGCTCGTATGGTCGGGTGGGTAGTGTCATGGGTTTGTAACAATGGCAAACATTCTGTTGTTCGAGAGAGAAGTAGGGGATTGCGCTAAGGTAATCTAGGGTTTTGCGTGATTCAAGCTTAGTTTCCATGAATCGATCCCTTTGGTTCTGATCCTTTGGGTGGCTAATCATCAAGTCAGGGTCCTCTCATATCCTCTATACAGAAGCCTATACCTCCTATTATATATTTAGGAGGGCATGGGGTACAAAACAGATGGTTCTCTACCTAGAATTTTTTTGTCTTACGATTTGATCTTTGTCATCTTAGCGTCGTCCTTGTCCTTATTTGTCTTTTAGTTGGAGGCCGACAAAACCTCAACGACTCCCTAACACCTCTATTGTTGCCTAGTGCTAATTGCCAGGTGTTGTCTGCCACAACGATGTCTTTCCTTGGTGAACCTTCTCGGCTTCTTTGACATCTCATGCTCCTCTTTCCACCTAGAGGGGTTGTCAGGCGGGTCTAGAGTCACTACGTTATGATTTTTGGGAGCCCATCGTCCTAATGCGTCATGCCCGGGCATGATCTTGGCGAGGAGGCAGCCAAAAGTGCCTTCACTACTTCAATAAATCTTTTATTGCGGTTTTTAAAAAAGTCATCACGGTTAATATCTCAATTAACTGTGGTGATTTTTAGGTAAACCATATACAAAAAAAAACCGCCACGATAAATAAGACCCAGACAACCCATCTGAATAGGCCCAAACCAGCCCACTAACACCTCAAGCATATAAAAGAAACACATCACTCCCTCAACCCCTAACCCTAACACTCTCACTCCCTCATCAGTCAGCCCCACCCACCACCCCTTACTCTCTTTTCCCTCAACCCTAACCAAAGTCGACCCTATCCCCTCCTTGTTTTTCGGACATCGATGCTGCACCCTCCCCTGTTCCTCGACACCGACACTGCCCCCGACCCGGCCTCCCCCTCCTAGTTCCTCCCCGACGCGTTGCATAGGTGGCGGCGTGCAAGCGGTGGCACGCGTGCGGGCCCAAGGCCGGCGGCGGCGGCGCGAAAGGCAGTGCGGCCGGGGCGCTTACGGTGGCGGCGCTGGTGGCTCCCTTCGAAGGTCGGGCAATGGATCCAAGAGGTGGCCGGCGGTGCCCCTCTCCCGACCGCTGGGCTAGCGGCGCCGGATCCGTCCCTAGCACCGACGGATCTGGTGGCACGCGGCGGATCGATGGCGCCGTGGGCGGCGGCGGTGGGGGCGGATCTCGGCAAAGATGGCCCGGATCCGGCCCGCTAGGATTTTGATTTGGATTTTTTTTTTGGATTAACAGTGGTGGTTTTTGGAAACCGCCGTGGTTAATCATGGATTAATCATGACCTTTGCTCGGTGGTGGTTGCAAAAACCGCAACCGTTAATCCAAAATAACCGCCACCGGAGTTCCTTATTCTAGTAGTGCTTGCGGACATGGAAAGAGATGGTAGCGTAGTGCTTCTCTCCTATCAGACCCTAAGCGCCTAGTAGATTCTAGAGCTGGTTGATCTTGGCTAGAGACGGCTATTTGCCCTAAGCCAAGGTTGGGATGACTACTAGGGCAGTGGCCTGACCGAGGATCCCCTTACTTCAGAAATTCCTACATCCTGGCCAAGCCTCGATCCTCGAGCGATAGCGTCTCTCACCTTCTTAAGATTTCCTTCCTGATATCGAAGGGATCCTTGGGGGAGGGCCATTCCTAGGCTACCGAGCTATCCCTATGTCCCTGTCCTGTCAGTGAGTGCGCGTGAGCACACTCAATGGTGTAGCCCCTAAGCCTCGGTTCATTTGGAGAGTCAACATAGGGATTAGTAAGACTATAGTGTCCTCCACCCGTGGACTTAACATACTTCTTGTTACACTCTAGTTGGATGGGTGGCTTTCAAATTGAGTTGGGATAGCGCATGTGAGTCTTACACTAGAAGAGGAACAAGGTAGAAGATGAGCCTATGAGGTTGATTGGTGGGCCCATGTTGAATGGTGGGAATCGACATGTAGCGGTTCCATCTAGCTCATCTCTCATCATTACTTCCTACTGCCAAATAAAAAGTTAAATTAAAACCATCCCATGCCATGCATGAACTAAATACTCCAATATATAAGATGACTCCATCTTAGAAAAGACAGTGATAGATAGAAAAGAGAGACATCAGCATCCATCCTAATTACAATCTTCAAAGGAGCCGGTGTTTTAAATTATAAGTTGACTTTTGTGATACATCAAATTTTCTGCCATAAAAGTCAAAGTGACTTATAGTTTGGAATGGAGAGACTACACGCTAAGAGCACCTCCAAAGTTCGAAGAAAGCAAACCAAGGGAGTAGGAAAGCAAACCGTGAACACTGGAGTGCTTTCGAACCGTGGTTGTCGATGATGAAAGCGAACCGTGTAGATGAGTCGAACCATCCGGAATAAAATAAGCATCGTTGTACAAATATGAGAAGAGAGAGAGAGTAAACGATGGCAGCTGCATCTTTTTCCATGGTTCGGTCTCACACTAGAGGAGCTGCCCTAAGTAGTTCAACTGGCAAAACTTAGAATATGGCTTGGGTTACTGTCTCTAAAATTTAAAGAACCTGGATCTTTTTCCATGTCATTTTTCATTTGAAAGGAAATGGTCATCGTTATTGCAAGCGAAGTTCTATTGAATTTGTTGTAGTTGTCACTCACACATGTAGAAAGCGACTGCGCAGTTATAAATAAATCATTTAAATGCTAAACAAGACTGTTTGGTCCCTTTCCTAGCTTCACTTGACAACGCATCAAGCTATAGGAGGGGCCCTATCGTCCACTATAGCCTTTGGGACCTTTTTTTTTTTTTTGCTACTGTTGTGCAGTCCCAGAAGTAAAAGTGTACAGGAGCACCCCGGGCGCCACTGTTGTGCACGCACATGCAGTGTAGTACAAAAACTCCACGAATCTCAGCTACTGTTGCATTTGCATCACGATTGTACGTGCCTATGTATGTACGTGCCATTTGTAATTCGGTTGGCCAGGCACAAGTACACGGGTGCCGATCAGTAAAGACACGGCAAAAGCTCTTGTTATCTAGTACTAGCACTAGTAACAGAACAAGTACACCGATCCATCGATAACCTGTTGCTGTACGGGCGGCGGTGCAGGCGTCAGAGAATGACTCTAGAGGAGAATATATGGCAGAGATGAGTGTGTGTACGTTTTGGCGCGGTGCAGCGGGTATCATGCTTGCATTTGCATCTTCATTTCTATGATATGAATGATGAATCATAGGCATGGAAAAAGCCACTTTTCGCCCCCCGTGGCTATCTATCATAGCGCTGGCAGCAGCTTTCGGGGCCTTGTCCTGCCGTTTTTGGAACCCACCAGCCACCACCCGTGGTTCCCCGGGCCGGAGCCCCGGACACAAGGACATCATGGCTCCACCTCCACGACAACGTTACGGGTAAAGCAACCGCAACACCACCCCTAATCCTATTCGGCTGCCATATGCCCGGCCTATCCAATCTATCACTTGGTTTATTTCATGGTTTATCTCAATTCTTTACTGTTTAATGCTGGATAAGACGATGATGATGCCTTGAACAGTATTATTACCACCGGCCGGGGAAATGATCATGAATATAACCAAAGAAAAAAACAACACAATCAGCACATGGAGGATGAATTGCAAGTTGTCTCCTTTAATTCCTTGTATCAAGTATCGATCACCACATGTATTTGCCCTCAACACGTACACACTCACCCCCTATAAACACATGTACGCAAACTATACCCCGATGAGTACCTTTGAAGGACTAAGCCAACAAATCTTGAAGTTCACGCCTCGCTGTCGATGAAGACATCGCCTACCACTTAATACATAACGCGAAAAAATCCTGAAATAAATTCAGAATAAAGTGTCTCACCCAGGATTTGAACCCTGGTAGGAGGACCCCAACCAATGACCTTTGCCATTTTAAGCCACTAGTCTCAATTAGCACCTCTCAAGAGACGGTAGATTAGGTACTACTAGTCTTCTTTTAGTCTCTAATTTTGAGACTAGAATCTATAGTACCGAACGAACCAAACTATAAACAGGTGTGACTGTTATGATGAATGTCAACACCATATGCAGCAGGTGCATCCAAAGTCTTTCAGTTTGCAACTACCATGCCCACACAATGTCAACACCATAGGAACAGGGAAGTGCACTGCAATTACCCTGCTGGCAGCATTGCTGCTACGCTTTTGATTAGTGGTTTAGGTCTAATCATGTCAGACACGATTCCGAAATGAGGTCAGTGCTAGCAACTGCAGCATATAGATGATAGAACCCAACAAGATACTGATTACAGAAGAATAGGTGCTGCTACTTTAACTCTAACAGGAACTCCATACGCAAATGATGGAATAGAAGTTAACTTGTTGCAGTAAACCCAAACCATTGGAAGAAAAACAAAATTCTGATCTTCATTTTAAAAAATCTATAGCTAGCAATACCACTACTTAGGGAGTTACACAAATCTGGACCAGTTTAGACCTCAGACCACATAAGTTAGCACTCTGGCTGGCTAAGCTCTACAATTGATCAAATCTTTGCAACCTTCTCTGTTCAAGAAAGTGGCAGATTGAGCTTATAGAAGCATAGCCGCAGATGGCAGTTATCATCAAACTCTCTTCACGTTGTCTCCGTGGATAACCACTGCACCTTCAGTCATCAGAGTACCAAGAGCACCGCGGAGCTGCAACAAGAATTCCACGAACACATCAACGAATGAAACCTACAAAGATAATCAGAAGAAGCTGCAAGCTACAGTTTCAGACTTACTTCGTGCAGATGAATTTCCATTGAGCTCTGCTTCCTCAGTTCTTCCAGCAACTGCACACCAATCAGAACAAATACTGAGCTCACTGATGGGGCAACTAATAATGGAAACAAGGAAAGAGGCAGCAACCAAAGCTGTTCCTTTACCTCAATCATACGCATTGAGGGGCCTCCAAGCTGCATTTTCTCCACGATAAGGTTACGGGTTGCAGCAACAAGGTTCTCCCGTCTCTGCCTTTCACTTGCAGATATCCCCGTCATGATTAGATCCATATCAATCGTCCCTTTTTTATCATTCACAGACACACCATCAGCACCAATGGTTGCAAAGTGAAAAACAAAGGATGAACAAAGTCAAGCCAAGTTAATCTGACCAGTTGCATGATCCGTTGCTGACTGCTGCATGGCAACTTCAAGAAGCCTGAAGGCCTCCACGACATCTCGCACCTCGACCTTTAGGCAGAAAGAGCCAAAATATCAGTCACAAGAACCACAACTAAATAAATAACCAGTAACTATGTTATTCAGAAATAATGATTACCACTTCAGAGAACCGCATTCGGGCTAATGCTTCACTGAGACGAATCAAACTCTCTATTTGTCTAGCAGTTGCTGTTATAACCTATCCACCAAGAAGCAATGTTTTAGGGGTTTCTCACTATTCAAAAAGACTAGAGCATAGTGAAACAAAGATGCTACCTTCTTTCTGCTCCCAGGGCTATTCCCTCTTTTCCTCATCTCGACATAGCCTCGGGTTAACTCTTCCGCAGCTTCATCAGATAGCTGTGGCTGAATATACTTCCTTGCATAGCTTATGTAGGCAACTAATGTCGGCAAATCCAAGACCTCGAGCTCCTCTAACTGCACAACAGGATGAGTGCATAACTAATTAGCTAAGAGAAGTGTTACACTTGTGAAATTGTTGGCCATTATTCATTTCATTAAAAAAGAGAAGAAAATGAAGTAACAAAATATAAAGGTTGACTCAAGTGTCATACATTTGGATTCTCAAAATGCAACGAAACAATATGCTTTGCCAGGCGCCTATCAGTTTGCTCATCCGCCTTGTCCAAGATAAGATAAATCAGGTCAAATCTGCATATTAAATTGTGACAAGAGTTAACATTTTCATGTCATCCGTTTACTTTTAAACAAGCAGCAATCCAGTTAGTTACCTTGAAAGCAGCGTTGGGGCTAAGTGGATGTTGTCAATTACAGAAAGTCTTGGGTTGTAACGTGATTCGGTAGGATTGGCACATGCCAGGACAGATGTCCTAGCATTTAAAGATGCAATTATTCCAGCCTTCGCAATGGATACTGTCTGCTGTTCCATCACCTATAAATTAGTTGCAAAAGGACTTTAGCTTACATGGATAATCATTATTTTGGCATGCAAATAATGCATAAAATTTAAGCAAACCAGACCTCATGTAACATGCTTCGGGCATTATCAGACATCTTATCAAACTCATCTATGCAACAAACACCTTTGTCACTCAAAACAAGTGCTCCACTTTCTAGAACCTGAAAGGTAAACAAGGTCATGGTTGAGATCATGGGAACGATCCAATAAGATGGAAAAGAAAACAAAGCCCTAATGTGAACTTAATGGTACACATACAGTTTCACCAGTCTCAGGATCTTTGGTAACATAAGCAGTAAGACCAACAGCAGAACTTCCTCTACCACTTGTATAGATACCACGAGGAGATAGTTTATGCATGTACTGGAGAAGCTGGGATTTACTCGTTCCAGGATCACCAACAAGTAAAATATTGATGTCACCCCGGAAGCTAGCTCCAGAAGGAAGCTTCAAGGGATTACCGCCAAATAGCTGGATACAGAGCAGTTTACAGTATGCTATGGTTAGCAATGACACAAATCTTTTAAAAAGAATATCTTAATATTCCATGAAGTTACCTGGCAAAGGAGACCTCTTTTAACATCATCCAACTCCCATATGTTTGGAGCTAATGATCTAGTCAATCTGTCATAGATATCAGGCAACTTTGAAAGCTCTTTTAGTTTCTCAACCTGCAGTACCAAAAAGAAGAGGGTTACCAAGAATGCAGCAGAAAAAATAGAAGATTTTGGTACCAAAAAAATACCAACAATCCATCACACACCCCTGAAGAAAGGAATGGGTACTGAAAAATACCTTATCACTAAGGAAATCCTCTTCAGTAGATTTACTAGCATCAGAATTATCAATATCCATGGTGTCCTCCACATGAAGCCTAGACTTGTCTGTTTTCTTTATGTGAAGGCAATCAATGTATGTCTGAATGAAGGAATACCATTAGACAATAATTCCATTGTGCTAAGAGGAAATTCAAATATGATAATGCAATAAAACTCTGCATTTTTTACCTTAAATATAGACTTCACTGTCCTTTGAGTCGGTCCAACTCTAATACTCATAGCCCTGTATATTCCAGTTATCTGTAATAGAAGCAAACTAAGTCTGAGAATTTGCTCAAACAAGAACCATATGCCAAGATTTAAGCTACTAATCACTAAGAAATGTCCAATCCTAACCTCAACCCTATCTCCAGGCTTTCCAGCATCAACAAGCGTATCATGCATCAAGACACTAACTGTATGTGGAGTGCCACCTTCTGGTATCTCATCTGGTGTTTCCTGTAACTTTATGATCTGCTTGTCTGCAAATCTAGTCATGCAAAAAAAAAAAAATGTTAAATTCACTGTGATTTTGATTATGTTAAGAGTACTGCAAAGACCAAACAAAGGCGACAAGTAGGTACAGCTACCTGCATCGGTTGTGCACTAGGGTCATAGAATTTGTGGCTTTACATTGTTCTTTCTGGCAAATGTGTGGCTCAGTTACTCTCCCTGAGAAAGGCAACACACACTATATTAATTTTACACTGATAAATACAATACAATACAAACAGACAAACTTAAATTGTCCACATATGACATGTGCATCTTTCCATCAATATGGATTTGAATATAAATTGTATCATGCATGGTATGCATTTTGAAGCAGCTACTCCTTCAAGATTAAAAACACAAGGCCAAAGCTCTGCCATTATTCATTAAAGGGGAATTAGGGGCTGTTTGGTTTATGGACCACAAGCAAGCCCACACACCGGACAACGATCTCAGTCCCATTTACCCAAAATCGGAAGCCTATAGGAGCTCCCTGCACTGGGCAAAGCTGTGTTGGGACCAACCAAACCTTAAGAGTTTACCAAGTAACCACACTTCCCCAGATGACCCCCCCAAGGATGAAACCTGACAAAGCACCCCAAACCTTGGATAAACTACATAAACACTTTCTCACTGATGTCATTCTTTAATAAGTATGCTGAGCAGAAAGGAAAACTATCATTTAGATTAATATATTATGAAGTGGTATCTCTACTTCGATGTGGGAGCAAAGGTTAACTGAATTCACAGAAAAATGGCATGAGATTCATTCCCTGGCAAGCAGCATACATGGATAATTGAATTGAGCAACACCATGATTGTACAATACAGTACCTAAGAAATAGCTGAAGAACTGAAGGCTCATTACTTTATGAACAGAATTTCGGAATTGATTGAAATAAGATGACGGGTCAGAATTGCATGAATCAAAATGTCTATTAGCACCATACCTTTATCAACCATGACCGGCTCTGAGTAGAAACCACAGACGAGGCAGCGGAACACAGCCTCCTTGAGCTCTGGTATGACCGAGCTGCATCTAATTATCATACCCTTGATCGATACCATCTTCTCAATATCTACAGTGGAAGAAATCACAAATCAGGTCACACAATGTAGTCTTAACAAAAGTTGGAATATTGTCACCTTGGCCAAAATAAATAATATATTACCAGATGGGTTGAGATTTCTCAAGCAAATGGACGACTTGAGGTTGTAGATCCTGGTCCGGATGTGCTTCTCAAAGAGCGGCTCGATGCGAGCGACGAGGTCCAAGAGCACAATGTCGAAGATGGCGAGTACCTCGAGCGGATAGCGGACCATCTTGCTGTAGAGGTCTGGGTCATGGTCAAACACGTCGTGCGCATCGACGTCGAGAGACTCCCCGCCCTCAAGCTCGAGGATGCGGTGGATGGCGCGCATGTACTTGCCCTCGTCCATGACCGGGTCGATGCGGCCGGCGTCGCGCGGGTCCCGGAAGTGGCGCAGGAACCGGAGGATGGCGGCGTTGACGTCCTGCACGCTGATGTTGGTGCCCCAGACGAAGACAGGGGCGGCGTCGACGTCATCGCCGCCGCCGCCGTCGGTCTCGTCGTCACCGGCTTCGGATGACGGCGGGATGTCATCGGTGGACATTGGGGTGGAGGGCGTCGGCGGGAACCGTCCTGCCCAGTTCTGACGCTGCTGCCGGGCAGCGCCAGCACCGGCCCCCGCCCCGGCCCCGGACGGCGTGCGGCCGCCGGGGTGCGGCGGCGTCTCGAATCCGCCGAGGGAAGGGGACGAAGCATAAGGGCTGGCGGAACCGCGGCGGCGGCGCCCAACGGAGCGGCGGGCGGGCTGGGACGGGGAGGAGTTGGTAACCGGGAGCGGGCTCGACGGCCGGCCATCCGACGACGATATGGCTGCAACGAAGAGCAGAAACGAGATTCCCCACACGGGAATCCAAATCTTGTGAGGAAATCTGCAAGGAGACCAGATCGAATGCAATCCACACAGAGGAGGTAGCGATTTAGATCTTACCAGGTGGGGAGCTGGCGCCGCCGTCGTTAGAGGCCATGGCCTGGTGGCAGAGAAAATCGCTTGGGAGGGCAGAGAGGGAGTGTGAGAGGAGGTAATGGGAGATGGGGAGGGAGGGTGGGAAGGCGAGGGTAAAATGGCGGGAGGTGGAGGCGGCGGCGGCGGGAAGAGGAGAATGGCGGGAAAAAGCGTCACATTTCCCGCCTAGTGACGCCGGGGGGACTTGATGGGCCGCGTTGCGTCCAGTCTGAGCCCACTCAGCCTTTCATATTCTTGTGAGAATGGGCCCTATTCTTTAAATTGGGCTGGACCGATATATTGTCTTTGGGTATATAGTTGTATATTCCTTGTATATTCCCTCAAACAAAAAAAAAGATATGGTACGTAAGTATGAGGTTGTCATCATTTAAATGCTTTGTATGCCACTTAAGATTTTGAACTAAAAATATAAATTTTTTTTAAAAAAAGGTTGCTTAAACGGGCAACAATTCCTCTCAATTACTTTACGTTTTTTATGGAAATACTATATTAAAATAAATATACTTGTTCTCTTTGAGATATAAACGGGAAACAATTCCTCTCAATTAGTTTATGATTTTGCAATAGAAATAAGATATTAACCTTTTTTTTCTAGCAAAAATGCAAACTAAAATTATGGTCCTTTGACTTGAAAGTAATCATTTTTCATCCTCACTTGAAATCTTTCATAAGAATAATTTCCAGTATGTCCTGATACACAATTAAGCTTATTCTTAGTCCACTAAAGTTGTGCCATAGGAGGAGCCAAGGGTGGTACAACGCGAGGCCAATAAAAAAAAACTAGAAACTAAATTTTATAAAAGGGGCAACAGAAAGCATGCAAAATACATCGGAAAAGAAATAAAAAGGTAAAAACACAAAACAAAGTCAATAAAATGGAAAAATACATACTATTTTGAGAAAAGGAAAACGCAGACATGATATATATGATCAGGAGAAAAGAAAAGATGTAGATAAGCCTACTTAAACATAAAAAATAATAGAAGGAAGAGTTTTTTGTTGAGTAAAAGTAGAAGATTTTTTTTTAGAAATTACATAGTACAATGAAGATGCCCACATGTACAACGTTAATGCCCACCGCACACTCACATGTATGAACGTACATACGCTTTCTGGCTCGATGGTAGTGCCCGCAATGGCGAACCAGAGTTCGATCCCCTGGGATTGAATCGCATCGGGGAAATTTGCTTCTCGCGGATTTTCCAGCACGTTCAACGAATATTGCACAAGGACGCCAATTTCCATGTCGTGTGTGTAGTCAGTAGGTCCGCTTTGTACACGGGTGGTGTGCGTGTGGCGTGCGTGTGTGTGGGTGTGCGTGCGTCCTACTACAACTGCATCTGATATGAACGTACATACACAATCCCTACCAACCCATAAAGGTTAATTGTTCTATTGGCCCAACAAACATGTAGCAAGGTAGATTGGGTCATGGAAGTCGTGGCCTCGTGGGCTGTTGTGTGCTCCACGAGCATGTATATAGAAGATCATTTGTTTGTCATTGCCACTTCATTATATGAGCACTAAGCCTTAATCCTTCAACCATGGGATACTCTTGATAAACCGTGGCTCTGCTTGAAAAAGAGTTGTAATCTTTGTGCCCAATTTTAGATAAGTAGTAGGGCATACTCCCTTGGTCCTCCAAATAAATTAATTCCTAGAATCCATATCATCCAAACTTTTTAAAAATTGACTAACTTTATATAAAAGAGTAACAACATTGATGACATAAAACTATATATTGTATAGTATGTCTAGTATGTTACCATAAATCTTGACTTTTTTAAAAAAAATAGTCAGAGTTTAAAAGTTTGACTTAACATAATTCTAGTAATCTAATCTATTTATGTAGGAACAGAGTGAAGAGTCTCCGAGAAGCAACTACTCGGCAGCATGTAATGTTAGTTTGGAGGAATATCCTGCTCGAATCCTTGGACGAGTACGTCGCCTCTTGTTTTATTGTTCATCTGCCTGCCTGTCCTCTAACCTCCCCATGAATATTCCTCTGGACATGGTGTAATGATACAGTGCTGCTGCATTACGGACATACATATGGCAAAAATCGCTGTGAATGGAGACTGAAGATTCTTATTACAGGTGGCTCTAAAACTGACCTTAGTGTAAACAATGAAGTGTACATAAGAGTGATCTTTAGTTTTGTGCAAATACAAGCCATAGCTACAACGACCGCGTGACTATTATATATTTTCACACTGTATTTAGAAAGGAAAAGCTTCCCTGCAACTTGTTGCATTGTTCCTCCATTGGACAAGCAGGTTGCACTTGTGCTTATTAAATCTGAAAACCCTAGCTTGTTGTGACCATCATAGTCCAATCTCTGGAACATGGGGCGATATTATATTTATCTACGCCTTTCCATGTCATTTCTTTTTTGGTACCACCTTGAGGCATATTCTTTTATCCCAAGAATCATCGACCCTGTTTACCAAGTAAACTATGTTATCGTCGGTGTGTCATGTAGCACCATTTCGCATTTCCCTGCAGCCTGCAGGGCTCGGCCAACGACAGAGCTGAGTTCATTCTAACAACTGGGCCTGTTTAGATCACACGTTGCAAACGGCAAAAAGTGTCGCATCCAATATGCCAACGTATGCATGGAGAACTAAATCTAGTTGAAACAAAAAACCGCTTTCACCATTAGCTTGTGAATTGCGAGACGAATCTAATTAGCCTATTTGATCGTGATTAGACACTAAACTGCTACAATAACACATTCTCTAACGATGAATTAATTAGGCTTAAAAATTTTGTCTCGTCGTTTTACCTACCGAATCTATAATTTATTTTATAATTGGATGTTTGATACCACAAATGTGTACCTTAAAGTCCGATGTGACACTTTTCGGCACTTCGAAATTGAAACTAAACACAGCCTGACTCGTGATCAGGCTGCCATCGTCCATGCGTTTCCCAGATCTCATTTTGACTTTTTGATGATTTGATCCATGAGGAGCCACTGCCACTGCTACCACATCAGGAACTGTGATAATAATCTGATCTGATGCCTCCTAAAAAGATTCAGAGTTATCTGTACAGTACATTACGCCAATCCTGCTGCAAACTCCATCATATACTGCCGTGGATTAACAAAACCAATCAGCGATTCTGCGTTTAGCTTTTTTACTGTGAGAAATAAACTCGTCTTCTTTCAGTGTGCAAGGACTGAATCCAACAACGCAACCCCAAGTCGGACTCTGACACTGCGATACCTTGTACACCGCAGTAGTGGTGAGCTAGCAAAGGCGAGTGAAAAAATGCAGAGTCTGAGAAAAATGGCACCAAATTCAGTATCTTGTAGTACGTTCTCTCAACTCTTGTTTCAGTAACTTGCATTATTTACTTAGTCTTACTACTACACGCTACATACATTAGTTTGGAAGCGAGCCATACGCATGTCCCGTGCAAGGCAATTAGGAGCAACAAGTGTCATCGGGTTGGGATCGGGAACGGCGGCTCGAACGAGCGGAGCCAGTCGGAGTCCGGCAGGTTGAGCGGCGGCAGCGAGTGGCTTCCTCTGGTGGAGCTCCCGGCGCGGACGTCCTGCATGGTGAGGAGCGCGGCCACGGTGTTGCGGAAGATGCTCTGCTCCGCCTCGGCCACGGCGAGCGCCGCGGCGGCGGCCTGGCCCTCGGGCGCCTCCGGGAACACGGCCTCCATCATGGCCTCGCACTCCCGCACCAGCTGCGACACCGTCTCCGTCTTGAAAAAGGCTGCTGCACCACCGTCTCCATCACCGGCAGCCGCAGCATCGCGCCCGTGCGCTTGTCGTACTTCTTCAGGATCTTGGCCAGACCTGCATGCAGCGAGCCAGCCATGGTCATGGACTCATGGAATCAGAATCGTCGTACATGGGAACGAAGAACATGAACAAGTACAGATCGATCTCTCAGTTCTTGATTACTAGATTCGTACCTATGTAGTTGATGCTGCTGTAGTTGAGGAGCAGCACCATGACGCCATGGAAGTTGACGATCTCCCTGCGGATGGCGGCGACCTCGGCCTCGTGCTGCGCCGGCGTAACGGCACCCGCCGCTCTGCGGTCCAGCGCGCGCTTGATGTCGTTCTGCAGCTCCCGGTGCCGGATGATGAACTCCTCCTCCTGGTCGAGGAAGAAGGCGTTGATCTTCTCGGTTTCAGCGTCGACCTCGGCGACGAACTCGGCCTCCTCCGCGGCTTTCACGCTGCGCTTGAGCTCCTTGTAGCGCAGGAACTGGTCCTGCCACTCCGGGAGGCTCCGCTCGATCTGCCTCCTCAGCCACTTGCCAAATTGCACCATCTCCACTCCACTCTGATCTTGCTTTGGTTCTTGTAATTACTGATGATGGCCAATGTAATCAATGGCCTGCTACCAATCCATGTATATAGTGGATTACCAAGGGGAGGTCGGCCGTGGCGGTTCTCCGAATATTTAGTGGCATATGCTGGGCGTGCTCACGGCACGAGGGCACAGGGCGGTCGGAAAAGGTCGTGCCTAGCTACGCACACCCGGCGTCTTTGTACGTAATTGTTTTCGTCTCTTGGTGCAGTGCCGCACACTTCCCTCCGTCAATTTATATGTCCATTCTTGTCTTTATAGACTTGTCGTTATGTCAACTTTTTTTTTTATATTTAACCAGATTATAGATTATGGCATCAAATGATATTATTCTAAAAAATAGTTTATGATGTATCTAATGATGCTAATTTGGTGACATAAATTTTGATGCTTTTTTTAAGTCCAGACAAACTTTTAAAAATTTTGAATAAAAATTTGACACAACTTTAGAAATTGATAGGTATGAAGGGAGTATAAAGCTAATAATTTTCATGTACTAGCATGTTTTATTGCACATTTAACTATTTCTTCATATAGAACCCATCGACTCATAAGGCAACTATACTTAAGAAACTTGTATGAATTTTAGTATTTTTTTATGGTTACGATTGGATTTAACATTTGAGTCACGAGTGATACTTCTAGTTGTCTAAAGTCACTCATGTTCTGATTATATTGGGTGTGCTTTTCAGGGGTTGGAAAAGCCACTCCCATTGGCTCTTCAAAAAACAGGATACTAGCAGTACCCTCCACCCCCCAATCGCCTTCTATCTAGCCGCTGCCACAGTATGACACTAGAACAAACAACTTGAGTATGTGAGGCCCCATCGCCTTCCGGTATGCTTTGCTGGTTGGATCTAGGTCACACTTTGGTTGTTTGGTCATGTTGATAGCATATCCCGATTAGAACAGTTTGCCACAAAGACATATGCTTTTCTTTATAACGATGGTTGTCTACTTATCATGCATCCCGACAGAGGATGGCTAAAGCTTGATTTCTTTAATGCAATACTCAAAAAGATTTATTTCAAGAAATAGTTATGCGTCTATTATTATGTTGATCAACTGTTTTATAACGAAATTTATATTTCAAGACCATGTCGCTGTCTAATGGGGTGTTGTAGGCCAAGTGGATGTAGTAAATTTTGTAGTCTCCAGATGGGAGCGAAGAAAGAGCGGATACCGAAAGAGCGGTGACTAAAATTCAAAGCGTACACAACAAAACAGCATATTCCTGGGCATCTGGCAAGTCAGAAACTATCGGCGGCAAGCAGCGACTACAGCTTTTGTGTTTGGAGGCAAGCCAGGTAGCTTCTGGAAAAGGGTTGATTCCGTAGGATATTCTTTGACCCAAAGGCTTTGAGCTATACGGTGCCAGCAGGCTGCTTTCACAAGCATAAGGTCACTGTCTCGTCTCATTTATGCTGATAAAAGCAATGCAAGGGGATATGCTACCCCCAAGAGTTGTTTTGTGTCGATGTATCTTTGGCAAATCTTGGTACGGCAAGCCCGACGAAAGGATGCATCTGAGCCGTAGATTTCTGACACCAATAACTGTTTTCAAATTTAATATTAAGAAGTACTATGTTTGATATCAGTCCCACTGGTTTCTCACGGAAAGTTTAGAGGCGTTTGGTGGCCGCCACCATCTGCCACACCATATAGGGCGTGTTTGGATTGACGTCACACTTCGCCTTGCCACAGGTGTGGCCCGTCACCACTTGTTAGGCCAATGTTTGGTTCATGCATAGCTTTTGGCAGCCACACCATTTCATCTTGTCGTTTTGCTCTTCATTCTTGTCTTGTAGTGTGTGGCAGAGTGTGGCAGGAGTGTGGCGAGCGTGGCGAAGAAATTGGCCGCCGCAGCTGTGGCGAGAGTGGGCGTGGCGGGGCGAAGTCTGGTCCCAAACCAAACATCTCCATACTCTCCTACCACACTGCTTTTGGCTATTGTTTGGTTGGTACCTATGCTTAGGAAGCCACGTTTTGTGTGTTGATTTTTGCCTAACTGTGGCGGCCATTTATCTCGCTACACCTCGCCACAGGTCTGGTGGCGACGCCACAGCTCGGTTGGCGTGTGGTGACTGCACACCAAACAGACCCTAAAGTATTAACCAATCCAAACAGGTGTATTTAACTCAATAAATTTTAGCCACGTCATAGCTAACAATATAATTACACTATAGTTTGTCAGAGGAAACTAAAGTGGAGTAATATATAGCTACTAGTCTATGTATCTAAACAACACCAGACTAAACTTTACTCACCTCTAGGAACATCTCCAATAGTCTTTATCTGGTAGGGAAAAAATACCATAGGAATAGGAAACATACAGGATTCGAGGTGGCGTTCGGTGCGATCCTAGACGAATTCCTCCCATAGGAAACACGCAACGGCGAACCTTTGGTTCGATCCTCCGCCTCCACTCCATCGCCTTATATAAAAAAGGAAGACTCTATCGCCTCAACCCCAAAGCACCGTGTGACTCTCCCAGGTCCAAGCGCAGCGGCGGCAGCCGACGCTCCCCCCCCCATCTTGCCACCCTCCTTCTCCCCCTCTCTCGGCGACCCTACCCACCGGCGAGCCTGTTCCTAGCCTACAAGACGGATCCACCAGGAGGAGCAGGCATCCCACGCCGTCGTAAGGAGCTGGAGCCCCGTGTCGCTAGCTCGCCGGATCTAGTGGGGCCGACTCTCGGCAGCAGCTTGCCCACCAACCTCCTCTTCCATACTCGGTGGCGGCAGACAGCGAAGCGTTCGACGACGAGGGGGCTCTCGGCCCCTAGGTCCAGATCCGGCTTCTCCTATGTCGGATCTGTAGCGGGGCAGGTGGGGCTCAGTGCGCCGGGGGTACCGCGCAGAGGATCCGATGGGATGGAATCTCCCGCAACCAAGCTCAGCTCGGAAGGGTTGAGTATGAGCATGCACAACTATTATTTCAATATGAGGATCTAAAAAGGGGGCATGGGATATTTAAGCTAAGTATTCCTATTTCAGTTTGTCGACATGCGCCTTTATGTGACCTAACATTTGAATTAACTTAGTGGTTTTGCAGGCGGAGGAGAGGAAATGAAAGCAGAAGAAGTTATCAAAACTCGGAACCACATGTTCAATATTTTTTAGCGGTTTCCACGGAGATCTTTCTCATTAACACAACCTTCATTTTGCTCATTGATGGAGTTGTATTTGGTACCTCTAAGAAAGATAATTATCCACCGTTAGTTAGTAATGTGGGTTGGCTTGGATTACTTAGAGCATCTCCAACAGTTTTTGCAAAATATACTTGGCAAAAGTTGTGATTTGCCAAGTGATAAAAATATATGCAAAGTGAAAAAAACCGTGGTTCTCCAATAGTTTTGCAAATTTAGTTTGGCAAAAGATAAAAAAAAAGCAATATGCAGCATGCAAGTAGGGAGATGATTTTATTTTTTGCGGTCAATACGCAACATACAAGCAAGGAGAGGATTTGCCAAATCCCTCCCAGCTCGGCATATTTGCCAAGTTGAGGATGGTTTATGTCAAGTTGCCCAAAATGCCAATCCAAATTGCAAAACTGTTGGAGACCACTTTTTCATATTTTTGTCAAATTTAAAGAATGGAAACCATGTTTGCAAAACTGTTGGAGTTGCTCTTAGTGTTGCTTGCGCCTAGGAGGGCAGCGTGCTTGGGATGTGGAGGAGCTATTATCACTGACCTAATGCACACTTCAACCCACTTTTATTTTTTCACAAGGTTCATATGCATGTTCCCATAAGCCTAAAATTTGATTCTCATCTCGTCTCGTCCTAAAGTGGAATCGAACCACTCACAGTCCAAAGGGCCCTACCATGGTGACGACGAGCATGGAGCGTGCACGATGTCGCGGAGGAGGAGATGAGATGCTGTTGCGGCGACGACGAGCAGCTGCTAGAGCACGTGGTGGTGGATACGTGGCGGAGCACGGCTAGGTCAATAGATGGGGACGGCGCGAGGCCACCGATGGTCATAGCCAGGTTCTGCTCAGAGCTACAGTGTGGGTCTGGACACGCAGCTGGACGGCAACGCCGCCCGCGTGGCACTCTTTCTCGGCGCCCGCGCTTTTCTTCCTGCCAGGAAAATTCCATGAGGTCTCACCTCATGGAACGCAAGATTCAAATCCTATGGATTTCTTCCTTTGTTTCACTTAGAAACCATTCACTCTAGTAAAAATCACTCTCTGATTCTCTCAACACTAATAAATTTTGTCTAGCGAGGACATATATATATTTGGAGATGTTTTAGGAGTTGTAAGAGAAATTTTTTTCACCAAAATCTCTATTTCTATCAATACGGAGAGCATAAAGAGTCTTTTGAAGTTGTTAACTATTAATTTAGCTAATGATCTAACAATTAACGTTAGGTGATCCAAATAGGCCTTAAATAAATATAATATAACGCTGGACTTGGTTTCAATTTGTTAATACTTGTATCTCATGGGTTTTATGCTTTGGTACGGGAGTAGTCATGGCAACTTTACAAGTGACATAGACTCCGTCAGATGCTGGTCAATTAGTTTTCCTGCCCTCAACAAGTGATAATGTTACGGAGAAACTCCCCTGTCGAATGATCATGGTACTCTGCTCTCTTGATTGTGGCCTCACAAGACCAAAAAACAAATGTATATTCTGGCCTTAGAGCAAGTATTATAATACAGCCAACAAGCCGGCTGTAAGGTTTCTTATAGCCTTCTCCCCCACTCATACAATAGTTAGCTCCCACAATCAGCCACTTGTCTATTTAGTGTCCAAGTCACCGGCTTACAACTTACTCACTTCTCCTCTCCTCCCTTCTCTTCCATAATACTTGCTCTTAGGAAGAGCAGATAGGAATTTGATGACTTTTGATCTAAAACTACTCCCTCCGTCCCAAAAAACATGCAATTATGGGAAACGTGTCAGTCAAACTATGTGAACTTTGACCAGTTTATATCACAAAAGTATTAGCATTTATAGCTCGAAATAAATTTATTATGAAAATATATTTAATAACTAATTTAATGATATTTATTTTGTCTCATAAGTGTCGGTATTTTTTATTTAATCTTAGTCAACCGGGATGTTTGACTTCTCGGGTGTGAGAATTGCATATTTTCTACAACGGATGTAAAGAGATGAGACTACCGGGCCACGACCCGACCCACGGGGTGGACACGCCGACGAACATGCCCCGACCGTCGGATCTTGCGTTGACGGACGGCAAGCGGCTTGCACGGCGGCGTCGGCGGTCGCCGGGTCCCGCTGGTCCCTCCTCCTTCCCTCCCACGCCTCCCGTGCTCTGTCTTTGTGGGCGAGAATACCTTTTTCCTTCCTTCTTTCTTGGCGGCGGCTAGGGCGGGCGAGCGGCGGCCGCGCTTCCGAGCGGCGCGCGCGCGAGCCCTACGGCGAGAGGCGGGGAGGCTTCGGCCCAGCGCGGCGTCGTCGTCGGCCTAGCGGCGGCAACCACGGCACCGGGGCCTCCGGCGGCGGCGGCGGTGGCGGCACGGGCGGATCCTTGGCCTCCATGGTCGGGATCCGTTCGTTTCCTCCTCGGATCTTGCTTGGTGCCGTCTCTCGCGGCGTCCTCGGCGCTGGGGGCAGCCGCCGCCAGCCACCCTCGGCTGGGCTGGCCGTCTTGCCGCGTCATGGGCTTGGTCGGGCTGCTGGTTGCGCCGCCGTCATGGTCATGGCGCCACCGGGCGCCGCCGGGTTGGCTAGCCGCCGTCATGCCCTAGCCGGGCTTGGACAATCGAGTTGGTTGGCTAGCTGCTCCGTCCGTGTTTCCTCGCCAAATCGTCATGTCGTGCTCGGTTCCACTATGGTGAGCCCTTAATTTCGATGAATGAATGGATCGATGGATGTTGAGATGCTAATTTGGTCACTCCGTGTGCGAGGCGAGGAAAGGTGGTTACTCTGCCGCTTGTGCTCATCCCCACGGCTCGCTTTGCTTGTGCTCATGTTTTTTTTGATGAACGACGCCGAGTGGATGCGGGAAGTTCAATGGAGTTCCAGCTCCGACGATGGTTGCCGCCGCCTCCCCCTCACGCACGTCGTTGACCCGCCCTGCTGCTTCGTTAGGTAATCGCTGCGTGTCTACAGATTTCCATGGTACCCTCTTTTGTGCTTGTGATTTTCTTTTCCTAAAATTTTCGAGCTATTTTTGAGTTGCAGCTGCGTACAAAGTTTTGCCATTATGAACCCTAAACCATAACTCAACCAGCCTCCATTGTTCTTGTGCTTTTATTTGGGGCTCTTCAAGTATATGAGACATGAGACATCTAATCCACGTCACCCCAATTGCCAAAAATTTTATCTGAGCATATGTCCAGGTTGGTTCCCTCTTGGTCCAATTTTAATCCACTTCTCATTTTAGCATGTGTCGCTTCGTGTTTCTTAACCAAATGATTCCCAGGGAGGCTATCCACGCCACCCCAATTGTTTCCCCTCTTGGTCCCGTCCACTTCTCATTGGCTGTCTTAGATTCCTGCCCCCCCCGTGGTTGGCTACAATGATATCTTATCTAGGTCCTTCTTTTCTTGAACCTCTATGTTTTACGGACATATGCAATCATGTTTATTATTTCCTACTATTGATCTAAGATATTGGATAGATGTGATGATTATTATTATTACTGTAAGGTACTACACTAAAACTGAGACTGTGGACATATGCAATGATGATTGTTCTTTCTGTTTTCTACCTGAGCCATGTGCAATGATGTTTTATTATTTACGCTCTAAACCTCAACCATGAGGCATGTACAATAGTGTTTAGTTTTGAAGCTGAGGGAATGGGCTGCTGCTATGATGATTTGTTGTTGTTGCGTTTGAAGCTGAGGGAGTGGGCTGCTGCTATGATGATTACATCTCTTTCTTTTTTACATGCCTGAGGCAATGCTCATGGTCTACAACTTAGTTAGCGACCGTGGCCAGTGTTGGTCCTATTTTGGCCATCTCTTTCTGCCTGTTCCATGATAGCTCAAGCAATGTTGTTGCTTTTGTTTTCTTGTATTTGTTCATGCCTGGTATATTTTGTGTTATTTGCACACACCTGTGAGAGCTACTGTTCATTGTGCTGCTGATGTGCACTCTGTAGAAAAAATATATTTCTCCATGTGGATATAGAAGTTTCCAAACATTACAAAATCAAATTATCATAATATTGTCATCGATGTATATTCTTTGTTTACAGCATTCTTATGGATATGCAAGCTTGTTAGGTGTACATGATTTCCCTGGTTTTTCTACAGCCTACTCAATCATCAGATATATAGTGTGCCCATATATTAGAAGATACTTGCTATTTCTTAACTGAAGGTAGAAGCAGAACTGGATTTCCCTGTTTTTTCTACAGCCTACTCAATCAGATATATAGTGTGCCCATATAATAGAAGCTACTTGCCACATGCCACAGCTATTGTGTATACATGAGCCATTTCCTTTTTATTGTGCTATTGTGTTTTAACCTTGCCTTTAGCTAGGAGTCTTAGAAACAGTGCAGATAATGGGTACCTATCAATGTGGCATATGTTCCAATTAAGTGGCTCTTTAGGTGCTTGGTCAGGATAATTAGCATACCTGTGGCCTAGCTTATTTGTGGAAGCCTGGAACATTTAGATTTTAGCACCCTATCAATTTGAAATTTAAAAGACCCAAGATTGCTTATATCACTTATATAGTAAAAAAAACTCAACATGATTTGGCCTTCAAACGAATGTGCTTTTCCCTAGAGCTATTTTGACCTGCAGGAATCTGTCATTTCCTATAAGAATCTGCCATTTTACTTCGTTTAGGGCACCTTGAGAGAAAGTTCGAGTTTCAGGATAATTAATATAGTTGTGGCCTACCTTATTTGTGGACGGCTGGAACATCTAGATTTTAGCGCCCCATCAATTTGAAAATTAAAAAAACACAAGATTGCCTATATCACTTAAGTAAAATAAATCAACATAATTTAGCCACCAAACAAATTTGTTTTCCTCTAAAGCTATTTTGACCTGCAAGAATTTGCCATTCTCTATGAGAATCTGCCGTTTTACTCTTATGTGCGATACATTTTTCGTATTACTTTCAGGTTTTTCTCTATTTGGAAAAGGCAGGCTTTGATGTCTCTCTTTTTTTAGTTATAAGGAAATGACTGCAATCAGTATGTATGCTCCATCACAAACTGTGATATACAGATGATGCTTTAGTTGCTGCTGCACAGAGGGTTTGCAAATCACCAAATCATTGAGTTTGAGTTCCCCTTTTTAAAGTCAAGATAATTTGTTACCAAAATACTAACTTAATGATGAGTTTTGGATTTTGGGTAGCTTATTTGCCACCTTCAAGGATTCCATGCACATTTTTTGGTTTAGTCAAATATGATAATTATATGTGACCAAATACAGAGGGAGGGATGGTTACCAACATACTAACTTGATGATCAATTTTGGATTTTGGGTAGCTTATTTGCCACCTTCAAGGATTCCATGCACATTTTTTGGTTCAGTCAAATATGATAATTATATGTGACCAAATACAGAGGGAGGGATGGAGGGTTGTTTAGTTTTAAGGAAAATGTTATAGAGAAACAACATTTTCTTATCAAGGAGATCGGTCATTTGATCATGACTTAAATGGAAATTTATATTGATTTTTATTTCTTTCGGTGACCGTTTCTTGCCTGCAGGGCCATTGACTTGATTGATGAGGCTGGATCCCGTGCTGAGGCTTGCCCAGGTATTGGACTCTGATTTTTCAGGCAAACAATGTTTGCTGCATTATTCTTGCTGATTGTAAGCTTTGGTGTTACAGCTCCCAGATGAAGCCAAAGAGCTGGACAAAGAGCTACGGCAGGTTACCAAGCAGAAAACCAAGCCTGTACGCAGGCAAGATCTTGAGAAGCTATAGTATTGTTTGCCTTTGGATTTTGTGCCCAAAGGACCGGTATATATATATATATAAACAACAGGACTTTACAGCTAGATTTTCCCATTCCTTTGTAAGCTGTAACTCTCGTGCATCGTTCCCTGCATTCCTATAGGCAAAAGGTAGTATTATTATTCGGTTTTCTTTTTCTGTGCAATGGTCATAACTTTTCACATAGGCATCAATGATTAGTACGTGTCGATGCTACCTTAACTGAATCGAGTGTTTTACATGTTTTTTTTTGGTTCGACTGAACTGAGTGTCAAGTGTGTACTATATTTCTATGAATCACAACACACGTGATATATTTCCATTGCTTTTACTTCACATTTGCTTCTATGAAATGTGTGTTCAACCTAAGCTCCAAATAAATGCCAGCTGCTGATCACGACGTCGGTGATGAAGCCTTCGACAATCGGGGGCCTCTGCCCGCTTCCGACGACGACGAGCTGGCGGCTTCGAGCACTGCCGCATCTGTTGGTGGGTCGGCCTTCCCCCCACGCGCGGGGGAGACCGACCATGGCGGCCTACCCACTCCTCACTGTAATGCGTGCTGTTACTACCACGGGGGCACAATGGCTTCGGTGACAAGCTTCATCGACTCCTTGACGCTGCCGTTGGAAGCGCCTTTGATCACGTCTCCGCCTCGCCTCCGGACTTCCAGGGCCGTTGACGAGCGTTGGTCCTTATGTCGCAGCGACCGGTTGGCCGCCAAATCGGCCAAATGCGATCCTGACCCGGTGAAAGGAACCGGCCAGAGCCCTACGCGCATGGGCGCGCGACCCTCCAAAATGTCTATTTCTCTCCTATTGTCCCAACTATTCCTAGCTAACATGTGCTTAACACCGCGCAGATTCGGACTATAGCATCGGGTCTGACTGGAGTGGCCATTGGAGCTGAATCCACCAGCCGTTGCCACATCTACACCACCGCAAGGAGCCATCTTCCTACCTTTCTAACCGCTATAGACCAGTACCACGCTGTATTTAAAATAGCTTTCTAAATATGTGCTCTGTATTTAGAAAGGTGTTGGACTAATTCGGTGTGTCGGCGGAACTGATAAGTTATGCCCCATCCCTCATCCTGTGTAAGACAGCATTCGCTCCGGCATAGACCTCCCTTCGTTTATATAAATGTTAAGTGTTGTTGTGTTAGACAATTACCGAAGTTCTTAGTGTTACGCCTCCCGTCGTCAAAACCTGCGGGCGGCCAGATCTCGCGCGCGAACGCGCGCGCTATAGACTAGTGGAGTAAGTATTAACAAAAGGACACGGCATATAAACATCCAGAATTGTTCCCTTGACATCATTTGTCTTTCCGGCCGGCTTTATTCTCTCCCATATAAAGGATGGCCCTAAGGCTGATGAGTTCTAAATTTTGGGTTTATTCCAGAGCATATCCATTGAAATTTTGAAAGCCATGCTTTTAGCGTGTGCCATCAGTGTCCGTCAGAGTTATATTCTTCTGTTGGATTCTTTCTAGTCATTGGTTCTGAGGTGAGCTTCCATGCGCATAGAAATATAAAAGTTCCCCATTTTACATTGTATCCAACTATTAGCAAAAAAATCTATTTATACCTACTAATAAAGAGAGAAAATTTCCGGCTTTCCGTAGTCCGCTCTCCGTATCGAGTCTCGGTTTGGTGTCGTGAGCCTATGAAATATACGTATTTCAATCACGGAGGAGACGTGACAAACAGTTCGGCTCACGGAGAAATTGCAGCTCCCGGTCCGATTCAAGCAACACAACATGGCCGCGCACTTCAAGCAAACACAACATGGCCGCGCACTTCAACGGTTAATTATGGGCTGTTGTAAAAAAACGGTTAATTATGGGCCACGGTTCCGTATGGCTCTATGACGGTCCACGACCAGGAATGCTGACCTGATTCGACGTGGGCCGTAAGGTATGACCTTTCTAATAGCAGTGGATCACTCTGCATGCAACCCACAAGGAATCATCAACGTGTACAGTGTACTGTTCAAAAAAAATATCAACGTGTGATGGGGAAAAAAAACACTTTTATCATTCCTAATCCTAAATATACGGTCCTACCTGTAGTACTCCTACTACGCAAGGACCAGCCTCTGCTTCTACTGTTTGCATTTGCACTGTATATGAAACATGAGCCTACCTTAGTGCAGTGCAATTGTGCAAAGCATCTCCTTCTAAATTTCCGTCGTCCACCCTCTAGGATTGTTCTCAGCCATCGGATTGGCATCAATGATTTAGATCGACTGAAAGCCAAAATTTCTGCCGTATTTTACCTTCTATCTATATCCCGTGGTCTGCTTTCCCGTCCAGCCACGTTCTTTATTCCGTGTATGGTTCATAAATGTGGAGGCGCATAGCGCTCGGACTCCGTCTCAAATTAACGTCGCCTGAGTTCGCATGCCTCCGCTCAGGAGTCCGCAAACGCTACATGCAGATTTGTGTTGAAGGTAAGGAATGATGGCATGTGATTTAGCCCGCAAAACACTACTGAACCGGCCCAACTATACATCATGATCCAGTAAGGCTATCCATCTATCATTTTATCTAGGAACTTATTTTTCCCTTAAAAAATCTAGGACTTCTAATGTAAGACGCGTAACTTTAACGCCTTGGAACTTCATCTTTGTACTTATATTGCCTCTGTCGTAGAAGCTTTATAAAGATTGCGCTTATATAAAACAAAAGTTAAGGAGGTTTATATGATGCATAAACAAAAACTATAATGGTCGATATTGAATTATAGAAACACATGGATAGAATGAAAAACGACATATATGATGCATTTTCCAATAGAAGAAAAAATATACCGTAGACTATTTTAATTCGATACAGGTTCAGAAGAGGTTGACAAGTTGGAACCACAACTGCCATAGGTGTTCACACACTAAACAAATTCAATCTTTTGACCCGTTGCAACGCACGGACATTTTTGCTAGTACCTACTAATAAAGAGAGAAAAATTTCAGTCCCACCTCTTTTTCCACCTTTTTTTTTCTGCCATACGGTTTCCTGCCCAGTCCGTTTTTTCCTACCATACGGTATCCTGCCCAGTCCCTTTTTTTTTCTGTTATACAGTATCCTGCCCAGTCCGTATCCAAATCCAATTGTGGTCCAAATCCAAATGTCTGACAACACGATGATTGATACCGGTATTGTTTTTGGGCCGACAACATAGCTGTGCAAGTGCAACCAGGGTTGCAGCCGGCCGGAGCCTCGCGCGGGGCTGGCCTGCTGGCTTCTCCCTAAATAATACGTACGTACGCATTTCACACGAACTCCTTGTGTGGGTTCGAACAAAACATATATATGCCACACGCACGCACACGTACGTCGTCATCGATCGTTCGAAGATGTATAGATGGAAATAATGGATATATATAGCGGTGTGTGCGTACGTGATGTGAAATCTATACCTACTAATAAAGAGAGAAAATTTCTTATTCACCTTTTTTTCCACCTGTCTATATTCGTACATGTAACCTTCGTTTCTTCCGTCCGTTTTCCTTCTGCCCTTTCGTCTAGAGTTGGACACGGAGACAGTTGCTTTTATTCAAGGTTCCTACGCGTCTTTAGAGAGTTTTGGAGACCGACGGGTGAAGGAGTCTTCCAAATCGATACTGCAAGACGTCAAAACAAGAGCTCGATTGGAATTGAATCCAACGAGAACGAGAGAGAGATACATTAGAAACAGAAATCATGTGACAGCGTATAAAAAATAAAAAGGACCGAGCGCAGTCAAAACGCGAGGTCGCGGGACCGTCAGCCGATTCGGTGTCGTCAGGACACAGGCATGGAGCAGTGTTGGGGATAAGTTGATGTTTTGATTGTTTTTTTTCTCTCCCGTGGCAACGCACGGGCATATTTCCTAGTTAAATTAAAACACGAAAATAAGCTACAAATTCTGATAATATGCCAAAGGCCCATGGGCCAGCAGGCGTCGACGAACAAATTAACCTGAAGTTCAGCTAAATGCATGGGCACGAAAGGCCCCCCCAACACTGGAGAGGGACTAATATTGTATGGCAAAACTAAAGCTGGATGACCATCTAGGCCTCCAGACCAACCGGAGCAGCCACCTTCTTGTTGCTGCCTTTCACCTTGAGCTTCTTCTTCCCTTCCTCGATCAGCCTCCATCTTGCGCAGCTCGATCGGCCTCTCAAAATGATATGCATAAAAATCAAAGTCAGGCTCATCCGGATTTGAATCCTCACCTGCCAGGTCTCCTAGCTTTGTAATCAAGAGGTCCTGTAAAACTTTCATTGTATCTTTGCCTACGTTCATTTCTTCCTTTTTGGCGAGTCTAGTGCTTTTTCTCTGATCGTTGGACTCTACTTGAGGGGTAAGGAAAACCTCCTGGATTAAAGGCTGCTGGAGTGGTAACGAGATAGAGTCTAGGAAGTCATCAGCCAAGTGCAGATCCGTAGTTGGCCTAATGGGCGAGGGAATGTTATCGCCCCTAAAATCCTGGTGCGAAGTGGGGCTGGTATGATCAGGAGCATTTGCGGTGGAGCCACCTCCCTTTGGAGTAGAAACTTGATTTTCACCAGTTTCTGTAAAATAAGTCCAAATTGATTTTCAGATTGCTCAGGCTGTGGATGTGATGAATGATAATCAATTAGATTGGGAACTGAAACTACTGAAAGGTGAGCAGCTACGGCATTTGCTGCTAGTTCAGAGGACGTGCCTGACAATATTGGGGCTGTAGCTTGTCTACCTGAGCCAACCTCAGCTCGAATTTCAGGTTGCTCTAGTTCCCTTACTAAACTTTGAGAGTCATTTAGGCTGGGTGTTGGTTGAATAAGGTTGTCAGAGTCAGTTGGTATATGGGCAGATTCAGCAAATGCTACTGGTTGGTAGGTTCTAACCCTCTCCACCGATGATGATTTCTGAGTAATGTGATTGTCAGGATCCATTATGACCTCTACGAACAGGAGACAGTTTCAGCAGAAGGCCCTCAATCCTATCCAGGTCGCCATGTTGTGCAAAGACGACATTATGCAGTATAGGGTGGCTATGACGCCGGAGGTGGTGTCGGTGAATGAGTAGTGTCAGTCTTTTTGTTTCTGTGGCATAGTTGTGTACATATCTTTTGAGGCCCAGGTTGTTGAGTGTTTAGGCCTAAGTTCAATAGTGTAGTCTGTTGGTAGTTTTTTAGTCGAGTTGAACGGTAGTAAAAAGGTTGTATTTGTTCTTTTTTCTCTTTTCTTCATCTAATAAAATCCGCGGCAAAGCTTTTGCCGTCCCTTCTAAAAAAAAAACTATGACCTCTACATGATTGACAAGGCTAGAAGAATGCAGATTTAAAATATCTCCCTTACTGTTTCTATTGTCACAGTTTCTATTTAAAACTTGTGGCTGCCGTAGTTTACTCATCAACAAAACATGCAGCTTTTTCTGTATATATGCACGAGCTAAATCTAGTAGGTGGCCAAAAATATCTGTTATTGGGGCCATCCTATATATAAAAAATTGATGCACTCGATCGATCATGTTCAACAGGGATCAAATCCTCGAGTCAGTAGAGTGCAGAGGCAAATTAGAAAGATCAGCAATGGCCAAGTTTTCTAATAGTGCTGTAGTTCAAATGTTGCTCATCACAGCCTGGAGCCATGGAGGACGATGCCGGTGTTGTCCCATTTTCAGCCTAGCAAGCTAGCAGCAGGTAAATCAATGTTATCTCCACCTGAGGGAAGATAGAGAACTCCATCCCCATCAATTGGTTCACTCATTGTCAGTAGATTATCGAAACCAAGTTTGGGATTTTCAGAAAACTTTAGGCCTTATAAGACACTTAAGAGTACTAGCTAAAAATTCAAGTTTATTCACCAAATTTTCTTGACTGGAAACTGATATATAACAAACATTAATTATAATGTACCTCCAATCCAAGGTACAATCGAAATGGATTCCTCTAATAAGAGCAATAATTTTGAAAGAAAACACCACATGAACAAGGAAAATTCATACAGTTTGAAGGAAACAAATAATTAATCAGCAAGCTGAGGCCACTGAATCAACAAACCAACCAACCAAACAGGAGAGCAGAGATATGCATAATAAGCAATTGGAAGCAGCTGGCCAATGTTGTCGACACTTGTCGTTGAGCCGATGGATCGATCAGCTGTGGTTGACCCTCCTGCAGTTCTTCCTGATCTCACCATTGGCCCCGGTGAGCGGCGAGACGTTGCCCATCTTGACCATGGACTGCGCGAAGTGCTGGAAGAAGATATCCTGGTTGGCAGCATAGAGCTTGACAAGGTCGGCAGTGGCGGGGCTGCCGGTGAGGAGCACCTCGTCGGAGCTGAGGAGGCCACGGTGGGCAAGGATGTTCTTGTAGTACTGGTTGTCAAACTTGAAGGGCGTGACGGGGTCGAGGAAGAAGAGGTTCTGGTCACCCCCCGAGCGCGGGCAGCGTGACCGTAGCGTCGACGCGTAGGACGCGTCTAGGGTGAAGTCCGGGAGGCCGTTGCCCGTCTGGTTGTACAGGCGCTGCCGGAAGCTGGTGCACCGGGAGTCGCCGATGGTGTGGCTACCTGCCAGAGTACATTCAGTAGAGTATTTGTCATGTACTGTACACGCCTATATTGAGGATTTATTTATCCTTCTAATAACAAACTATTATATAAGTGATCCTAGTTTGGGAACTTTGCGATAACTGATCATATGCACCATGCAAGAACTGAATCTTGCTGGGTATTGCAATTTTGCGAGGGAGTTATCTAGGTGTTTAGGTACGGTCTTTAGTTTTGTGCAATAATTGGTGGGTGATGAGACTAGTCTTCCTCCTAGCTCCTAGTACATGTTAGTCTTCGTGTAGCTAGACAAGATTTGACGTACTATAGTGAGAACACTATTCATGAACTATACAGCAGGCTCACATCGTTCAACTTGAACAACGTGGCGTTCAAATTGAAGACATACATTTCTGTACCAATTAGCCCAGTCTTATCGCCATAGCTCACCTCTGGCTTTCGATCAGTTGGAGGAAAGTAGATGGCAAGAATCGACTGTGAGAATATACTACTTGCTAGGTAGGCACGTACCGAGGAGTGCGACGAGGTCGACGATGTCGAGGCCCTGGAGCTTGAACTTGGTGATGATGGTGGGCAGAGTGTTGTTGGGAGCCGGGATGTCGTTGTTGGAGCCCTGCACGCTGGCGCCACGGGAGTCCCTCCGCCCCAACGGCACGATCCACCCAGGCCCGCCAGTCTGCGTGCATCGATCAATGCCACGGGACACAGAATCAATTCGTGCACCAGATTGTTAAAATGAAAATGCATGGTCATGTTAGTTTCATGGTGAATAAAATTGGTGGGTTGGTTTCAATTATTCGTTCACAAATCACTTTGAAACAACCTCCTCTTCGTCGGCTCGTCGTATCAATCATCTACACTGTTTTAGTCTACTTGTACTACGCCCAGAGCCTCCTGGTCGCTTTCATGTGAATTTGTGAAACCAGCTATCTACCATATATTGGCAACTACATTGTCTAAAATGTAGACAATGGTACACTGACCCTTTAAATTTTACCACTGTGCATTGTTAATTTGACCGTCTTTATCACGTGGGATGAGATGCCATCACTTTGAAACAGCTACCACATTGGCGCCGCTTTACCGAGCACCGTGCCCCTCACGTAGCTCACATGATCTTTGTCTCGCGTCTTTACACGCACGGTGGTGACACAAAGCATCATCAGCTAGCATTCAACAGTGCCGATTGGGGACATTGGGTATATATATATATGATATAATACTATATGTAATGTAAGGTGAGAGCGAAGAAAAGAGAGGAAGAGGACACATCTTATCATATCAGTGCAGGGGGCCAGCAGAGAGCAATAGGTTCTACTCCTACACAGCAAATTTAAAAGGGTTTTGCATGTGCCTTGTGGTACAGATAAGGTGCGATGGGATGGGATGCGACGACATGGAAATCGGACTCCTTGCATAAAGTCCAAATATGTTTTCCATCTTTTCAGGTGCGTGCAGTGTATATATGCTCACCGACACTACAGTAGGGCGTACTGTAAGAAAATGGGAGGAGGCACCAAAAAAAAAGGGCACTAAACGATTTTGTTCATGTACTGCTTGCTAAGTGATGGACAGCAGGTAACAACAACACTCTTGATGTGATTAGCTATATATTTAGTAAGAAAAACCAGGACACATTAAAGAATCTAAAAATGCTCGAGGAGAAGTTGATATGAAAGATGGATGTATGCATGAGGTCAATTTTATACAGATGTGGCGTATATTATGTAGCATACCATGACTGTGGAGTCGCGGGCAGCAAGCGCAAGGATGTCGGCGCAGGAGACGGTGCCCGGGCAGGCAGCCTCGAGGGCGGCCTTGATCTCGTCGATGACCTCGAAGCCCCTGGCGGAGTCCTTGTTGGGGTTGGACCGCTTCTCGCTCACGATGGACCCGCTGCTGTCCAGAAGCAGCGACGCGTCGCAGCCCTGCACATGTTAAAGTTCAAAGTTCGAGCGGGACGTCACCAGCAGCAAAACAACAGGAAGATGCATGGCAATGGCACCGCCGGCGTACCTTGACGAAGCAGTCGTGGAAGTGGAGGCGGAGAAGGGAGGCGGCCATGCGCGGGTCCTTGTAGTGCGCCTTCCCCACGATGGATGCCACGATGTGCTGCGCGTGAGGGCACGACTGGTCGTAGAAGTGCGGGTCCAGTTTCCCCGACTGCACAGGGCCGGGTGATGCCGCCATTGCCAACGGCGATGAGGACAAGAGGAGCGCAACAACCAGAGGGACCAACAAGGCCATTGCGCCCTTCTTCATCTCGACCTAACTAGATCGATGGCTACCTTGCTTTGCTGCTGAGGACGCAAGCTGTATGTCAAGCAGTGCGTCCTGCACCTAGCTTTTGGCTTGTTTTTGGTTTGTGGTGCAATGATGGTGGTGGGATGGATGTATGCGCTGGGCAGGAGGGGCTGGGTTTATATAAGCCAGGCTATAACTAACTTTGGCGTGATGTCTATAACTATTTTTGTTCTTGCCATATCCAGCCTGCCGGCCTGAGCAACATGTGAGCTTATTCCTGGAGAAAATATTTGTTTGGACAACATAAGTATGATCAATATGTATGGTGGTGGACATCTCCTTGAAGCTTCTTTACCTTTTTCGACTTTTCATCACAGAGGAGAGGTGTTCACACGGAACTGACCTGCTACGCACACATACGTAGCTATTATTCTTGCCACCGTCTGCGTTGCAGCTAGTGGCCGGTAGAGTATGTATGGGCCGGCTTTCTAGGGAGCAAATAACCTTGTTTCCCGGTGGCCAAGTTATTCTAACAGCATCTATCTGCTTTTGTGTTCAAGTATAGTAGATATATTTGTGCATGGATGTAAAGGCAAAGGAGCATCCAAAGGCAGAAAAGGAAAAGATAGGTCTTGGCATATAAACTGGCCACACGACGTGTGCAGCAGAGAATCGGTATTTCAAATGTGGCAATCATTCAGCTCTTGTGATACTTATCTAGCTTCTTTGACAAAAGCACGCGCACGAGTAGGGATGAAAACGAAAATGATAATTTTCGATTTTCGAAAGTCGTATTCGAGTTTTTCGATTTTCATGCCTAAACGGAAACGGAGGTGGAAACCGAAAAAAAAATAATGATAATAGTAAAAATAAATGGAAACGAAAATAAAAACAATTTTGCCCTCTTCTGATCATTTCCAAAGATTCCCGTATTTGAGTGGTAATTTACTGTTGGTAATTACGAATCAAAGGCACACACAACCAACATGCACATAAGATAATTTTTTTTTTTTTTGAAAACTAACTATATGGCAAAGATTGCACACATATAGGAACAACCTCTCTTGAAGAAAGAACTCTAA